>JAKUCM010000054.1:0-45278 GCA_023374145.1 Lepidium sativum | reverse complement strand
GAGAGAGAGAGATGTGCTCTGAAACTGAGTGTTGCTTTGTCTCTACGTTTTCCAATAGTCTGATCGATTCCTGACAAATGCAAATCAAGTGATACTAAGTCCAGGATAATGCTAAGAAAATCGAAAATCAAGTAGTCTAATGTCAGTCTCAAAAGCTCAAAATACAGAAATAAAAGAAAGAAATAGTCTGTAAAATCTAGAGTGCAAAAGAAACAAAACAGAAAAATGTGTTAGTCCATAAGTGTTCTCCCCCAAACTTACTTTACACCGTTCCGGTGTAAAAATAAATCAAAAGGGAGACATAAAAATGAATAAGAAACAAAAGGAAGCAAAAAGAAATAGTCTTAAATAAAATGAAAATAAACTGAAACAAAAGTAGGAAGTAGCCAAAAAGCTACTTAGTGCTTTGGCTGTCGCGGTCGTCTTGCTCGATCGATCTCTGGGTGATCGGTCGTGCATTGGATCGTGCGCAAACCTACTATGTGTGTTGATCGATCGATCGTTGTGTGGATCGATCGATCATTGTTTTCGACAGCTTCCTACTTTGAACAAAAACACAAAGACAAAAATGAAATCAAACTTAAAAAGAAAAACAAAAAACAAACTCCCTAATAGTGGGTTGCCTCCCACTCAGCGCTCTTTTATAGTCATTAGCTTGACTCGGATGCCATTCAGAAGGCGGAACCACTTGAGTAAGGTTTGCTCACTCCTCGGACACCTCGACTTCTGGTCATACACCCTAAAAGGAACAAAAAATGATCAAAAAGAAAAATGTAAGTAACGATATAGACTTGAAACTGTAAACAGAAAATCGAAAGACAACTATTGGTTCCCCGGAAACGGCGCCAAAAACTTGATACTATGAGTTTTAACCATATATCATACTGCAAATGCACATCAAACGTAATAGTACTTAGGGGTCGAATTCCTCAGAGAACCAAGTTACACTCTCAACTTCTATTAAGTCGCAAGCTATATCAATCAAATAAGGGAAGTGAATGCTAACAAATTTAACGTGAATGTAAAGAAATAACTAAAGCAATGGATGTCGGGTATTCATTCGGGAGTTAGAATTCTTGTCAGGGAAACTATTCAGGAACTACTCTGATCTTATTCTCGGCTTGAACATAAATAAAGGTAAGCCAACTCTCGTTGAATATACCCCTCTTTTAATAACCTAAAGGTCCTAACTCTCGTTGGTTTCAGATTACAAATAGACTTTATTGTTTTAGGTTCAATTACCCACAACCCAACCTAGCATCCACTCTCGTTGGTAGTGAAAGAATTGCTCATGTAATCTAGTTCTAGTTCTTAACAATCTTTTGGAAAGCTAACAAGCTAATCTGTGCATTAAACTCAAGTATTAGAAGGAGAATCATTTATTCATCAATCCTATTTGTTCCCCAACAGTGAAATCTAAAACCCTAGAATCCCTAAATCCGATCTAAGATCTACTAAGACATAGAACAAAAAATTAGGCAAATCATGATGAACTGAAACTGAAATTGCATTAACAAAAATAAAGATGATTCGAAAATTCTTCTCCAATATCAAGAGATCTTCTTCCTAGCTTACAAACTCTTAAAACTCATATTTTCGACTCTCAAAAGGCGGCTAAGAGACCCCCTTAAAATAAAATAGGAAAAGAGTATTTATAGGGCCCAAAACAAGTGCTGAAAAATCGTGATATTAGGTTTCTGCGAAGGGCATCGATCGATCCTAGATATAGAGTCGATCTCTAAGAAGCCAAGTCGTTCTTCAGATCGTGCGCATAATCCTTGTTAGAGCACAGGTCGATCGATCCTTGGTTGATCGACATGGAGAATGCCGGAAAATGCTTCAAACCTCTCCAAAGTCCACCTTCAAACATGATTCCAACTCTGAACGTTTTTGACCTAAAATCTCAATAAAACATAGACGAATTTCCCAAATATAACCGTAATAATGAGGTCAAAACCGGCAAAATATGAGGAACATCACTATCCTACTATGTTACTACGGTCCAAGTCTGGTTGGTGCATTTTGAAGCTATCTAAATCTCCGCAACCAAAATATGTGTAGAAACAATTTAGCAAAATCAATAATGTTAGGAGCAAGTATATGAGACTTGTATGATTTATGTCTTTCATTTTTACAAACGGTTGTAAACAATGATACAAGTTGCAATATAAATCAATCTTCGACGGAAAAAAAACAAAAAACCTTTTTCGCAAATATTGTCAAACACTTCTAGTATGTAATTATCCCTAGAACTTATAACTCGCTGGTTCCTCAAAATTCTAGCATTATAAAAAATTCAAATGTTAGAAATTCACAAAAATCATTCTTAAATATGTCTCCATAAAATTCTCTTTGACATCCTAAAACCAATTTAGAATTATACTCAATACTATAAAGAAAGCAAAATAAGGCGAGATTGTTGGTTTGATAATGGGCTATATTGGTTGCCTAGGCCCAAACAATAAGCCCCTTTTCCTTTTGGTTGTCTCTTTCGCCGAGCCATTTTCACCTCCGGCGAAACCACGGTCGCTGGTTCCACAAACCACACCTCCGGGTTGAGTTCAGTTTGCTTCATTTTCCTCCACTCTTCTATGATTTTCATTTGAAGAAACAAAAACAAATCCCTAATCCTTTACAGCGAAGGCTTTCTCAACAACCTAGCTGAGTGAGCATCGGTATAGTTTCGATATTCTAATTATTCATCTTTTTATCTTCTATATGGATTACCAAGTTTTTGAATTTCGTCGGGTGTCGAATGAAATGCAGTGTGTTACTTGGCTGTTTGTTCACCACTTGTTCGATGAAATGCTTCTTAGAAAACTGGTATTCTAAATTTGGATACTTTTGGCTGGATTATTGGGGCAGGATTTAAGGAACACTTAATTCTCGAGGATATTAAGCTAAAATTTTTCCAATTTTATGGCAATTGCTTTTGTTAGTTGCCTTCAAAGAGCTTCATCTCTTATCAGATGTCCATATCCATTTCTCATGTCGTCCAGGTTTGTATATCCGAGACCATATAACTCATACTTTAGTAGTTATGTCCCAATTCGTAATTATAATCTTGTCTCCCATTAGGTTGCTTCCCCAAAGCCAAGAGCTTTATAATTCAACATCGACAGTCTTTGTACCGACAACGATGTCAAGGCCGATATGTAGTTATTTCAGTCATGGTACGGTAAATCTAGTGATATCAGAAGGGAAGCCAAAGTTTGAAACTCGAGAACTTGATCCTCCTAAGAAATGGAAATGGTTGACTAAAAAGCGGCTAAAGTTGAAAAGGAAGAAAGAAAAAGAGGAAAGGAATGCAGCTAATAGAAAAGACCCGAGGTGACTTACTGGCAAAGGGAAGAAGAAGAAGTTTGCTAATGCAGAGGAAAGAATAAAGTACAAGCTTGAAAAGGTTTGTGAGAGCCTAGTTTGATAGTAATACTGTGAATTTGATGAATTGATCTTTCACTTATTATGTTATTTTTGGTGCTGCTCCTTTTATCAGGCCAAAATTAAAGAAGCATTGCTGATTGGAAAACTCAAACGGTATGAAGTTGAGAAATTACAAGGACCTGAGGTTCAACCCCATGAGCTTACAGGAGAAGAACGTTTCTATCTGAAGAAAATGGGTCAGAAAAGATCTAACTACGTACCGATTGGGAGAAGAGGAGTATTTGGTGGTGTTATTCTAAACATGCATCTACATTGGAAAAAACATGAAACTGTTAAGGTTATTTGCAATAATAGTAAGCCAGGCCAAGTGCAAGAATACGCAGAGAAGCTAGCCAAACTGAGTGGTGGCGTGCCTGTTAACATAATTGGCGATGATACGATCATATTTACAGAGGGAAAGGTTATGTACAGCCACAAGTTATGTCTCCAATCAATACATTATCAAAGAAAAGGGTAAGCTTCTTGTAGATAAACAAGAGTTATAACCTTATGAGCTTTCGGTTTGTGATTTAGGATTTTGAAACTAGAAACTTTCTTTGTTGTGCAATAGGATTTACACTCAAATAACTTGTTGGTTTTGCCTATTAAGAGATTATTTTATCATCCTGTTGTCTACTCGTGTTTATTAGGGGATATGTTTGGTTTAATGGTTCCTAACATGATCATGATTCTTTTGCAGGCATATGAAAAATCTAAGTACGAACAATCTCTTGAATCGGTGAAACACTTCATAGCAATTGCAGAGAATGAACTTGAACTATACTACAGGCATGTTGCTCCTTACGATGACCCGAATAATAGAAATCCTCTCTCAATCTTGGATGATTCTCCATTGAAACCAAGTCATCAACATCAGAATGAGCTTTATCTGAGTTGTTCAGACACTGAAGCTAATTCGGAAGATGAAGATGAAGAACTTTGTGCATTAGATAATGATTCTTCTTCTTCTACAAAGGAAGAGTTGTCTGAAACTGGAAAAAGGTAGGGAATTGGATTATTAGAAGCTTTCGTTTATAAATTGTGATCATAAAGATATATATTTAATATAATCAAAAAAATTTCCAGAAAAGATCAAAATATATATAAAAGGTAGAAAAAAATGAGCTCTATATGAATTGAAAACTTCATAGAAGATATGTGAATACTGCACTGATCCTGAATTAGGTAAATAATTTGCATAAGATTGACATGGTATTAAAAACAAGAATAACATGAAAAGATGAACAAAAATTATAGGTGAGCGACTAGTAAATGATGAGGGTATCGGACCAAACACGGACGATTCATGGAAACGCACGTCAGACATGTTGTAGGAATATTATTTGGGACAACGATAACTATCCTCTACTCTCCCCTTTTTTTTTATTCCCTCTTTTATTCTTTTTTTTTTTTTATTACCTTACTTCTTCACTAATCAATAAATCTTCCAAAAACATTTCTACCTAAAACTACTTCATTTCTTTTTCCCTCTTGCCTTTCTTATTTTAGTTAAAATTTCGAATACTATATACTAAACAAGAGTACGAACTATTCCAGAATTTAATTGTGTTTTGTTATTAAGAAACTATATTTTTAGGTTTATCCCTAATGTTTTGTTGTCAACAGTTTTTTTTTTTAAATATTGGCCATGAATGTGTGATGACATTTATCGTCAATAAATTTACCACTAACCAGTAAATCAAAATTACATCACATTTTATTGTCAAAAATTAGATTAACAAAATACATAATACAATTTTAAATTTTTAATAATACTACGTGAAACTTTTTAGAATCTAACTTTAATTAACAACAATCGAATTGGACATTTAGTGTGTGTGACAAAAACATTTCACCAGGTAATATCATTATTTTTGTATTACTAATATTTATGTTCTTTTATATCAATTAGATTTGCAAACCGTTTCCATTTTTCTTTTTTTTGATAAAGTTTATTATTTTGTTGACAAAAGATATCAGACTAATTTCTATTTATAATTTGTTCTTCGTTTTCTTATATTTATTTATATAATACATTCTCTATTGACTGTTTATCTTCTAAATAATAAATAATAGTATATGTATAAGAAAACCTAATAATTACCTGATTAACAAAAAACGGCAAATAGCATTAGTAGACACCGACAGATTTATTAACATGTTGAAAGCCAATGTCTTCTTACTTTCTTCTTCCTTCGGACGTGTATTAATTCGTAACAGAATTTTCGATGATTTTTTTTTTGTTAAAATGTAAAATTTATTGATAAAAAATAATTATTTAGTGAAAATAAAAGTTGTAACAAATTTGAATAATAAAGAATTAATAAATGTTTAATTCGAATTATTTCTGTAAATGTTTTTCTAATCGATGAAAGAGCGGTATCTTAAAGAAATTATTCGGTTTCGGATTAATTTGTTTATCAAGCGTGTTAAAGATCTAGAGTCAAGAGCTGGATGATTATAATGCGGACATTACATTCACGCCAAAAATAATAGATGACCATTTGAAGAAGCATGCGGCAAAGAATCCAGGTGAGGCGTGATGGGAAGCAAATACGATGTTGTCTATTGTATCCTACTGATTAGGCGTTATAGAGGATCCTATTAAAGAGCCTTCAAGATCATACCACACTATGAACGTGTAGGTACAATCAAAGAACTATGATCCCTTGTTTTATTGGATTCACCATAAAGAACATCCTTGAGTTGCTCCCCAAGTGTTCATCATGTCTCTTATTAATAAACAATTGCGCATCACTAGCCAATAAATAAATGAGTACCTAGGGACAGCCTGTAGAAATCAGACCAACTTATCCCATGAAACCTGAGAACCTAGAGACTGTGGTTGTGTCCATGTATTAGCTGAACATAAGCAAGGCTTGTAAGAGCTCGGAGAGTGCCTCCATAATGAAATGTTTGTAGTAGTTACAGGAATAGGTGGTGGCTCTGTACGAATAGCATCCAAGATATGCGGGAAGTGACGCCTATTAGCCGAGTGCAACCAACCACGATCAGAGAAAGGAGTAACAACCTTAGCGTCACGTAGAATTCTCCAATAACGAGTGCCCACATCACCAACAACCTCGAGTAAATTCCTAACCAAAAACCAAGTATCTGTTAGGAAAAAAGTATAATTACCACACTGGATCCGCACCTTTACAAATTGATGAGTTAGTGGCTGCAACTTGAGAAGTTTGAGCCAGATCCATGAGCCACGAGTATCCATCTTTATATCCTAATAAGATCCATACTGAAGAAAATAATGCATGGTCCAAGAAACTCATAGCGAATCCGAGGATGAAACAAGCTTCCAAATAAGACTAAGAGCAAATATCTTTGCAGTGTCTTGCAAACGTCTTATTCCTAAACTGCTTTCATCTTAAGAAGACATACATCATACCAAGAAACCTTTGTTTCTTTGCAATCTGTTGGCGAGTCAGACTAGACTAGAGGAAATTGATATACAACTTTTCAATATTATCAAGGCAATACCCAAACAATGGGAATATTGAGCACCAAAAATTTGTTATAGTAGAAACCATAGTTTAACTTTGTTTTATTTATATTTTTGATGAAATTTGTGTAGTATAATTTAATTTTGTTTTATTTATATTTTATCTAAGAGCAAAGCAGGTTCGAGTTGGTGATGATGTCGTGTGTGTGAGGTACGACGCAGTGTACCAATCTATTTCAGTCGTTGGAATGAACAAACAATTATGTAAGTGATATCATAACTTTTCTTTTTTGTTATTTTTCTACATTATCTAACTATAACCAACATTTAATTATATACAAATATATTTTAGTTTTTTTATCCACTACGAACACTTGAGATTTCAGATTCATGTGACTGGCTGGCTATTGCTAATATCTTTGTCATCTATTTTTTTTGTCCTTTTTAATAAATATTCATACCTAGTATTGATTTTTTTTTTTGTGAACGGCAAATTATGTTGGGTCACAATTGGCCGGCCCAATAGCCAAATTCCTACACAATGTAGGCATGGAGACTCGATCTCAGGTTATGCAAATGCGCTGCCTTAAGTGGACTTACCACCTGCCACTAGGCTAGATGCCATTTGCACTTAATATTGATTCAGTGTATCATTCTATTATCTAAATAAATGATTAAATGTTGTCAAAAAAAATAATTAAAAAAAAATAAATGATTAAATATTCTTACATGTTATAAAATCTTGAAAGAATTGCTCAAATAGAGCAAAATTATAGTGTAATTACTAGAATAGTTTTTGGTCAAAAAAAAAAAAAGCGTCAAGGGTGTAATTACGGTTACACCCTTGAAACAAAAAACTGATGTCTTCTTCTATTTTTTTCTTCTTCTCAGGTTAGTTTCATACCCGAAAAAGAAAGAAACCTATAGTGTAAACTGTCGTTGTTAACTTCTATTGATTTTGTTTCTTCCTCGTCTTACTCAACGTGTTCTTCGCTGTATTTCATACTCGTTGTCTTCTTCTTCATCTTGTTCTTCGTACTCGTCGTCTTCATTGTCGGTAAGTTTCTTCTTTTCTTTATCCTCTGCTCCTCTTCTGCTTTTTCTTTTTTTTCGTAAGGGCATTTGGGTTTAGGGTTGACGTAGACATTGGGTTTCTCGATTTTGCGAGATTTCAATTTTTCAATTTTGCGACATTTGGGTTTTTGTTCTTCACTAACTTATTCTATGTCTAGTAGATTTCTTCCCCAGTCTGAGCCAATGTGATATAGTTCGTAATTAGTTGTGAGTGTAAGGGTGAAGAAGCGATATGATACGTGTAATACAGTTAGTATTATGTTGGGTAGAGTTAGGTCGTAAGGGGTATAGTTGGATTATAGTGTAGTAGAGTTAGCTTGTAGTGTAGTCGAGTTAGTCTGACGTGTGATAGAGTTAGATTTAAGAGAGGTAAAGTTGGTTTGTAGTGTAATAGAGTTAGGTTGTAGTATGCGGTATAGTTGGATTCCGTGTGGTAGAGTTGGTATGTAGTATAATAGAGTTAGGTTGTAGTGTGTGGTAGAGTTGGTATGTAGTGTAATAGAGTTAGGTTGTAGTGTAGTCGAGTTAGTCTGACGTGTGATAGAGTTAGATTTAAGAGAGGTAGAGTTGGTTTGTAGTGTAATAGAGTTAGGTTATAGTATGTGGTATAGTTGGATTCCGTGTGGTAGAGTTGGTATGTAGTGTAATAGAGTTAGGTTGTAGTGTGCGGTAGAGTTGGTATGTAGTGTAATATAGTTAGGTTGTAGTGTAGTCGAGTTAGTCTGACGTGTGATAGAGTTAGATTTAAGAGAGGTAGAGTTGGTTTGTAGTGTAATAGAGTTAGGTTGTAAGAATGTATTGTTGTGTTGTAGTTTGGTTGAGTTGGGTGTTATAATGCTTATCGTTTGTTTTCTTTCATCTTTAGATATGGCAGACAAGAAGTACCCGAAGAAATTTCTCACACACGGTGTACAGGTGATGAAGAATCGAAGCATCAACCATTTCTGCAATCTAAAATACATCAGTAATATGATCAAGGGTATTGGTGAGGATGCATACGTAGACATCAAAGAGAACTCTTGTGTAGGGGATTTTCTGAAACTAGCAGATTCCGACTTCAACTTTACAGGTAGGCATATACAGTACCTGTTGATGAATCAACTAGTGACTAAGAAGATGTGTGAGATTTGGGTGTTGTTTGGAGCTCGTCCTACGAGGTTTTTTCTGCACGAGTTTGCTGAAATAATGCAGCTTAATTGCGGTAACTTCGAGAAGGCTTCTAATGGGGTAGATGAAGCGCACAGAGAACTTTGGGAAGATATTGGCTTAGGGGTTGGTGAAGGACCAAAATGGGTAGAGTTGAAAGAAATATTGGGGAGATGTAGAGGGTGGTCTTTCGAGAAGAGGAAGATGGTGGGCTTGCTAGTGGTTTTGAATGTATAAGTTTTTGGTTGCCACACAAATAGTAGGCTCCCTTTTAGTGTTGCGAAGTTGGTTGCAAATTTTGAGATGTTCGAGAGGCATCCATGGGGAAGAGTGGTGTTTCTAGAACTGATAAAATCGATCAAAGTGGCAGGATGCAAAACGGGCAGTAATTACACAATACACGGGTTTGTGCACGCACTTCTGATATGGGCATTTGAGTCCATCCCCATAGTCGCAGAAATATTTGAGGAGCAAATAGCAGGTGACGTCCCCTTTCTACGATGGAGACCCATCAAAAAACAAACCATTGACCTCGAGGACTTGGTGAAGTTGGAGCTAGCAAATAATAATGGAAAGCTAAATTCCTTTTGTAGTAGAGTTCATTTACACCACTATACATACATGGTAGAGTTCAATTTCAAGTAATGTGGAGTTGATTTCAAGTATAGTAGAGAGTTCAATTTTATAAGTATAGTAGAGTTCATTTACGTGTAGTAGAGTTATCCGTAGAGTAATATGTAGAGTGGTAGAGTTCAATAATAAATTGCATATTCTCGTCTACCAGGTACATCTTAAGCAGCTGACTACACAGCCTCTGGAGATAATGCCTCTATGGCCAAACGATATTGCAGACCACAAAGTTGACACCATGCTTGGAGACATACTTGCCTCCAGGCTAGATGAATCCGCTTGGGACAAAAGTAATAAGAGGAAGGCGGATGCTTATGTCGAAGAGAGGATGATCAAGCGTAGTGCTAGTTTAAAAAGTTCAGGTGGAGAAAGTGAAAGAGAAACAACACAATAAAGAAGAGAAAAAACACAATACAGTAGAGAAAAAACACAATAAAGTAGAGAAAAAACACAATAAATTAGAGAAAAAACACAAAAAAAGAAGTGAAAAAACACAAGAAAGAAGAGAAGAAGAGAATTCAGATTAGGATGGATGACTCCACCACCATGCAAGATGTGGTGAGAGTCGTTAAAAAGAAAAAGCGGAAGGCAGAGGAGTCTAGTGTGTTGCTTGACACTCTTAGAGGTCTGACCAGAGCCTTCAAAGGGATGAGACACGATCAGAACGTGTTTGCTGAACGTGTATATCGTCTTGAGGAGAGTAGGCTCGATACCAAGGCAGAGACCACAATGCTTACTGAGTGCGTGAATAGGCTTGAGCGTAACACCTCAGACAATACAGGCATAATTGAGAGGATTCTTAGGCTAGAAGAGAGCAGAGCACAACCCCTAGTTTATAGCTTGGCAGATGAGGGTGGAGGTCAGACAAGTGCACGACATCGAACTCCTGAAGATGTTAATCGCGAAGGGACCCAACATCCTGAAGATGTTAACCGCGAAGATGACGTAGAAGGCGATACAACCCGTACTCCCGACTCCCCTAATAATAAGGAACTTAATTCGGTACGTAGGGTTCTATTTTGAATGAGACTTACTTTAATTGATTATGTACCATCATACAACAAACATTACATACATCTTTGTACGAACATACACATAAAACGAACAGTTATTTGGTTTGGTCGAGTTATATTTAACTCTACAAAACAATTATTGTGTTCAAAATAGCTCTTCCAAACCAGTAAAACGAACTGTACCACTATTACCAACTCTACCATATGTGAATCTAACATATTGAGTTGCTCTTCGGAGACACCTCCTTGGAAACAGCCTACCCTTGTGGACTCGGATTCGGAGAAAACACCAAGTGCAGGTTCAGGTATTAAACCAACAAATGTGGATGCTCACCTCGAGGACACACAAGTGTCCCTAGCCAGCACTAAACATACCATCCCACCGGACCAGGTAATCCCGTTAAAAATAAATCTTACTGGTAAAGTTGATAGTTCTGTTAAATAGAGTTGACATTTTCATATTTTTTGTAGAATAAATGGGTTATCCAGAGTCAGGAGACATCTGACCCTTTGAGCCCGTTATCAAGAGTTGTTAGGAATCCAAAAGAATCGTCAAAAGAAGAACTACCTTACGATGTGGAAAAAATTAAGCCAGGGATGTCACAAGTTGGCGTCATAAACTTGGTGGATAATCCTGAAAAGGGTAAACAAACACGGGAGAAGTTAATATTTATGGTAAACGTGTTACCGAAAGAGACTCAGGCACGAGTCCTCGCTAAGAACAGGGTACTGTTCATATTCAACTGTAGTAGAGTTAGATCACCTGTTTGGTCGAGTTGGATCACCTGTATGGTAGAGTTAGCCCTCTGTATGGTAGAGTTAGATGACCTGTTTGGTCGAGTTGGATCACCTGTATGGTAGAGTTAGTCTTCTGTATGGTAGAGTTAGATCATATGTTTGGTCGAGTTGGATCACTTGCATAGTAGAGTTAGTCCTCTGTATGGTAGAGTTAGATCACCTGTTTGATCGAGTTGGATCACCTGTATAGTAGAGTTAGTCCTCTGTATGTTAGAGTTAGATCACCTGTTTGGTCGAGTTGGATCACATGTATGGTAAAGTTAATCATCTGTTTAGTATAGTTAATCATCTGTTTGGTCCCTTCTTTTTACGGGTATCCCCTTTCCAAGATTGTTCCATTGTCAAGCGGATTCATAAGAATGCTATTCATTCTCGGAGTGTCTATGATCCTTTTGGTCCGATTTCAAAATTAAAAGTACTTCAGTTACGCGACTATGTGAAGCATCAATTGGAACTCACTGGCGACTGCAAACGCAGTCCGAATGCGGATTTCTTCCTCCGCTTGATATGCCCATAAGAGAAGTGGCCTGTCCCTCGATATGGCTGGCTTCACGATTACGTAAGTTAAAGTGTCTTATGACGTAATTTTTGTTTAGTAGAGTTAGATTAGAGCACTAATACAATAAAGTTTTTACAGCATATTGGCTGCGGGATGAATCTCCTTCGGCAAAGATCCTTGCAAACTCCGAGTCCATACAGGAGTAATCGGCTAGCTTTCATATAACCACTGTTTTGTTGTTTTTGGTGCTACACGTACGAAAGGGATTACTTGGGAAAGGAGGATACTTTTGTGTGGCCTGGTGGGTTTAAAGATGTATTCGACGACACTGCACCCACATTCAGTGCCACTAGGAAGCAGTGAATGAGAGATGTGGACACCATCCAAATCCCTCATAATTTCCAAAACATCCACTGGGTGGCCCTCGAAGTTAATCTCAACGAAAGAAAGATTTGCCTTTTCGATCCCGACCCATCTTGCACTTCCCCTGGTTCAATGGTAGAGTCATACATGTAAGTTACTCAAATTCAATATAGTAGAGTTAGTCCTCTGTTAGGTCGAGTTAGTCCTCTGTTAGGTCGATTTGGATAACATGTATGGTAGAGTTAGTCCTCTGTTTGGTCGAGTTAGTCCTCTGTTTGGTCGAGTTGGATAACCTGAATGGTAGAGTTAGTCCTCTGTTAGGTCGAGTTAGTCCTCTGTTTGGTCGAGTTTGATCACCTGAATGGTAGAGTTAGTCCTCTGTATAGTAGAGTTATTCCTATGTTAGGTCGAGTTGGATAACCTGAATGGTAGAGTTAGTCCTCTGTTAGGTCGAGTTGGATCACTTGTTTGGGCGAGTTGGTCTGGGGGTTGGTAGAGTTAGTCTGCGTGTTGGTAGAGTTATTCTGAGTTACATTTACATTTGTAATATAGTTCATTCTCATGGTTCTCATTTTTTTAGACCATATGTCGTGATGATTCCGAAGATGATCAAGGAGTTTTCACCCAAGGAGATTCAACCGCATATTAGCGCGGCGGAATATAAGATTGTGCATGTGACTAAGGGCGTACCACGTAATAAACGATCTGGCGACTGTGGCGTGTGGGAGTGAAGATGATCAAGTGTCTGGCCATCGGATGCAAGTTTGAAGGTCTTTCCGACGAGTACGTCAACTTCTCTCGGCTGAAATACGTCATTGATTTCAAAGACGAACTCCCCATAGAATCGGAAATTGCTGTTAGTGATCTAACATATGCACGCGAGTGTGATAAAAACCTGCTAATCAGAGCCACCAAAGATCTCCATCTTGATTGGTAATTTTGTTTAGTCGGTGTATAGTCCTACACTCGTGTATATTGTATAGTCCTAGAGTATTTCAGTATATATTTGTATAGTTCTAACTCTATTAGTTGATTATTGACAAGTAATTAGTGATCTAACTAAGAACTAACTACACCCACGTTCTGTGCCACTAAGTGGATGACAGACATGGACACGATCTACGTATTAACTACATTTAAACAGTTTACAACTTCTACTAGTCGTGAAAGTTAAATCAAGTTTATTGGACACGATCTCCGAGATGTTATCATAATAACGATTAGACTCTAAAAGGAAGGGAAACTGAAGAGTCAAATCGTTATAAATAACCTTCCAATCATTAATAACTTCTTCTAAACTATCCATCTTCTCCTTGACCAAAACGTTCCATCTTCACCTTTCAATCTTTCAAAAGCTTTCAAAAACATTTCAAGAACAAATATGGATTCACCAAAAAAAAGCAACGTTGTCCGCAAGGCACATATCATGGACTTAACAAACAGTGCTTTGACGAACATCATAGCTTGATGTGGAGCAGAAGGACTGGATGAGATTTACAGCATCAGGCTCGTGTCGAAGAAATTTAAAGAGTTTTGCGATGAGAGCAACAAATACTACTTCTCGAAAAAACATATGGGCGAGAAGGATGTTCTTGCAATGGAGAATTCCTGGAGATTCTCCACTTCTTTCAAGGATTCGATGCCGAAGACATTGATCAACCAATGGCCGAAGCTTGTGAAGTATGCACTTGGTTCTACCAATTTAGAAAGATCTTTCCCAACCTTTAGTTGTTGAATGTAATTTCCTTTTCGTTTTTGTACTCGTTTTCGTTATTGTACTCTTTTCGTTTATGTACTCGTTTTTGATTTCTTTCGTTTATGTACTCGTTTTCGATTTCTTTCCTTTATTTACTCGTTTTCATCTTGCATAGTTAATGTAATTTCCCTTTCAAACCATTAGCGTATTGTTAACTCGACCAAACAGGGGAATAACTCGACCAAACAGATGACTAACTCGACCGAATAGGTGATCCAACTCAACTAACAGCGGATTAACTCGACCATACAGGTTATCCAACTCGACCAAACAGGTTATCCAACTCGACCAAACAGAGGACTAACTCTTCCATACAGGTATCCAACTCGACCAACTAGAGGACTAACTCTACCATACGGTTGATCCAACTCGACCATACAGAGGACTAACTCTACCATACAGGTGATCCAACTCGACCATACAGGTGATCCAACTCGAACAAACAGAGGACTCAACCAAACAGAGGACTAACTCGACCAACCAGAGGACTAACTCTACCACATAACGCGTCTACCTCTATCAAGCGTAGTGTCAACACTACCACGTAATAAATGACTCTACCAAACACAGCGTTAACTCTTCTATTCAAGAATGAATGCTTTGACTACATGTACGGACATTGTGACCAAGTTTCTTACATTTAGAACAAGTTGAAACTTTTCTTGGACGTTTTTCGGGCTGAGAAGACTCGAACCAGCTCTTTATCCGCGATTTCTTCGGCCGCCCTGGTTGTTGACGTACGTGTGGTGGATTACACAGCTTACGACTCACTTCCAACGGAACGGGAAGTGCAGCATCTCTTGGAACGATACTACCAGAGTATGCGTTGTACATGTAGGTCATGTGATAGTATGGATGTGTAAGTTCGATCGTCGGCCTTCCACAAGCCTCAGCAACGGCAATGGCATGGACACAAGGAATTTTTTTGACATCATATCTCTTGCAAGAACACGTCTTCTCAGTCAAGTTGACTAAGTGAAAAGTTTCAGAACGCGTAACAACAGCCTGGTGTTCGTCTATGTCCTGCACGTTGTATTGTCTAGCTTCATCGACCCTTGTCTATCATTTATAACAATAATGTTAACTCTACTAAAGGGATTGTTAACTCTACTATGAAGGGACTAACTCTACTATGTGCAATGGTAACTCTACCTTTAGGAGCTTTTCAACAGATGTTGTTAGAACAGTTGACGTTAGAGTGGCCTTCGTCTTCCGCTTCGAAGCCATAGGAAATATGTTGAAGTTACCATCTTGCATGGTAGCGGTTAATAGAGTACCTTTATACTTCCCTAGCAAAAATGTACCATCGACAACAACAACCTTCCTCATATAGGGAAAACCCCTAATACTTGCTTGCATCGAAAGCGATGAAAAGAAACTTAAACCTGTCTTGCCCGTCAACTTCGAGCTTTACTAGAGTTCCAGGATTCACTCTTCTAATAGCAAACAAGTACGACAGAAGTTCCTCATAACTACTTTCCGAACTTCCGGTAACTAGGGCTAACTTAAATGACACACTAACTCTACCATACATCACACTAACTCTACTACACTGCAATCTAACTCTACCACACACTACACCTTAACTCTATTACACATAATCCAACTCTACCACACTGTCAGTCCAACTCTACTAATACGTCAACACTGCAATCTAACTCTACTACACTACAAGCCAACTATACCAAACGACAGACTAACTCTACTACACGTAATCCACTGACTAACTCAGCACTACAATCTAACTCTACTACGAAGATTAACTCTACCATAGCGTAAAATTATGTTTGTACATTTAGACTGAATCGCTTTCTCATTGAATCAACAACGTGTTGAGGCAGAACTTATGGCCCAATTCCACCTACGAATTACAAGTATAACCTTCCTAAGACTTCCGTTGACGCTTGTCGTGCACGACATGATCTCTCTGTAACAGAACAACTATGTTCTCCCATATACTTCCGGGCAAAGAAACATCCACCGTCGTCGACAGGTGAAACTCGCAATCTCCACTGACAGTTTGGTACCCAACATTTCACATCCAACACTGTCTTCGATGAAGCAACAACATCGAAGTCAAACCTCTGTAAGATAGAAAGTATTTTTAGCCTGGTCATGAGTTCTTTTTTTGATGAGTATCGTTGCCCAACAACCAATGCGAGTGCTGACATCTCTATGTCCAAATACTCAGCATTTAAATCCAACCCTGTTGCTTGCTCCGACAAGTTTTTCTTCTTTTCTTCCTTCGATTTTCTATGAACATTGATATAATCTTCATCATCCGAGCTTGCGCCATCCATATCATCGCAACAGTCGAATCTGAATTCCACATCCTCATCCTCAGCATGTTCACCTTCATGTTTCACATTTTCTAGTATACGCTCATTGTTTGGTATACCCTACTAAATACCGGATCAACTCTACTACACCGAACATACGAGGCATCATTCTCTGACTTACATTAGAATTTCTCGTCAACGTTTCTCCAACTACACTCACCTTTTTCAGGGTAACTCACTAAAACACGAGATCTAGTGGTAATTTCAACACATAGATGCATTGCTTCTTTACGAAATTGTGAAACAAACACTTGTAATTGTCTATCGTTGCTCATAATTACAGGGGGAGTATCTTCTGGTAGTGACTGAATGACAACATTTGGCATGTAGCTTAGTTTTAGCTCATGATAATGTGCATCCAAACCAAAATTGGCACCTGTACGACTGGTCCACCGAAAATATCCATCGATTTTCATTAAAACTCCATATCCCATAAACCAAAATGATTTGATCAATAGATCGAAACATAAACAGAAAAAGCAAAGGAACAGTGAAGAAGTAAAGGAGCTTCAAGAAAGCTACAATGGCGTCACTTATGGAGGAATCAGTTGGATGCGCGGCAGATGAGGTAATAACTGAGGGGTAAATACGTAATTTAAGCTCTACTACGAAAGTAGGCTAGATTTCCAAAACTAACTCTACCATACTGCACTATGTCCGTGTAGTAGAGTTGATTAGAGCACAAACAACAACTCTATTATGATGGAAATCTAACTCTACCAAGCACACTTCACCTCTATCACGCTGGAAATCTAACTCTACTACACACGAAATTTCATTAATGTCAACTCTACTAAGCATATTTTAACTCTACTGCGCTGGAACTTTAACTCTACCATACTGCACTTTGTCCATGTGATAGAGTTGATTAGAGCACAAACAACAACTCTATTATGCTAGAAATCTAACTCTACCAAGCACACTTCACCTGTATCATGCTGGAAATCTAACTCTACTACACACGGAATTTCATTAATGTCAACTCTACTAAGCATACTTTAACTCTACTGCGCTGGAACTCTAACTCTACCATACTGCACTTTGTCCATGTGATAGAGTTGATCGCTTACGTGGCAGATTTCATTAATGGCATTTTCGTAATAACGTTTTTTTCCTCATTACAAAAGGGCAAAATGGTATATAATAAATTAAAAAAACTATTCTAGTAATTTACAAACATTTGCTCTATTTCAATAATTGACACTTAATTTCGCTCTAATCTAGCAAATCACCCTAAAATCTTTTCAGTTTTGTATACCTCATCAGAAAAATGAAATATATATCTTATTAGTTATATCCAAATTTTATTCCAAATAATTCCACTGAGAAATCGTTGTCTATTAGTTTACACAAAATAGCAAAAAAAAACCTTAAAATTGCATCTAGAATTACTGTCAAGTCAACTCTCAAGAGTCGTATCGCTTTCTCTACCACTAAAACGACAACGTGTCATGGGTCCACTGTAACAGATAAGTCTGAGATGCACTTGATTAGAACCCACTCTCTCCCACAATAACGCCGTAGAGCAACATTATCAATGGAATATTGAAAAATGGGTATCTTAGTAAAATTTTAATCAAAAAATATTTGTACCCAATTAAAATGTGACACATGGAAAATGAGTCTCTTAAATTTTGTAGAAAGTTTCTTAAACAAGAAACTCTTATACTCTTCTCTCCTCCTTTCTTATTTTTTTAATATTATTATAATGTTAAGAAACTCATTAACTACTATACCCGCGTCTTGTCACTTGGTTTTTATTATAATAATAAAGGAATGGTCTTGTAACTTGGTTTTTCCCTCGGCTACTATACCCGCGTCTTCCTCAGTCTACACAATTTATTAATGAAACATTTCTTAAATTTTATTAATGAATCGTTAATCTTCTTCACTCGCCATTACGACGATGATTCAATTCGTATACGCCTGAGCTAAATTTCACGGTAAAATCGGTATTCAAATCTAAGTAGTGAAGCAATAAATGATCATTGCTAAAATGTGAAAGCGAAAGCAACATATATATATAATCTTAAAAGTGTTAATGCGAATATAAATCTCTGTAGGTGTGGAGTATCATTGGAAATGCAGTAACACAAAGCGGCGAAGCAACAAGTGATTGATTCAGAAAGTTGAACCAAAAGGATCGAAAATCGTGTTTATATATAGATATTTCAAAAGAGCATCCAACGAGTCTCCCTAATCGATCTTTCAAAGGAGTAAAATCGACCTAGATTACGGTAATCGCAGCGAAAATGGTTAGAGGAAGGAAGATGGAGATGATTTCTCTTCTTCTTATTATTCTTCTTCTCTTCTTCAGTTAATGGTGACGACAATGGCGGCGAATGTGACTTACGACCACCGTGCTCTTGTAATCGACAGTAAACGGAAGATTCTGATCTCAGGCTCCATTCATTATCCTCGAAGTACTCCTGAGGTAATACTTACACTGTTTTGGCATGTTTGTATCGGTGACAGGCTGTATAACAAACTGTTACATTATATATATATATATATATATATATTTTTTTATTATTGTTGTAGATGTGGCCAGACCTTATACAAAAATCTAAGACCAATGCAATCCATAAGAACCCCAAATGGGGTTCTTAACATTTTTATATTACAATTAATCACTTAAGATCCCCTAATGAGGTTTTTAAGTTTTGTGGGGTTCCAATGGTAGAACCCCACACAAGGTTCTTAAAATTTATAAAAAATTACAATGTTTTCAATTTGGTTAAGTCTCATACTGATTCAAATCAAAGCAAACTCTAATCATCATTTTCACAAGTTACTAAAACACCACAAAACAAGAGCAAGGACGTTCGACATACATGAGATAGCAAAAACTGTACCGACATCATGATTTTGATGAATTTGATAAGCCAATTTTCAGGTGTTCCTCTCATTGCAATAATGATAGTACGATTGTTGTTGAGTTCCAAACTAAAACAGAATTTTCAGACACTTGTTTATTCAAAGAACAGCTAAAAGCTACCCAAAATTCAGATGTACCTACTAACATCACGAGGATCTTCAGACACTTGTGTTTGGAGCAACATTTATGGTCTGTTTGTTCAATGAATCAAGCGTCTTGACAGCTCGTCCTGTTTTTGTTAAGCCATGATTGGTTAGTAACCAATGGATGATAAATGTCATCTAACTTTAGGAAGAGAGAATCTTACCCAACAGACTCATTTCGTCTAAACTATATGAATAAACCACAAGTGCTCTTTTCATTCCAAATCGTTGCAGCGCCTTTGGAAACTAGAAATTGCAGAACCAACATTACAATATAAGTTAAGTCCAGATGCAACACTTCTACATTGTTGCAATTCACAATCTCAAATGCAGCAACACCATCCTATACAAACATGTTAGATTTTACATGATTAGAAGTCACATGGCTGTACACTGTAGGAATGTAAGAGGATAAAGTATTATTCCACTCACCGTGGTACATTTGTCAATGGTGATGTTACAGAATCTTCCACCTCAGTCAAATCTTTGACGCCATCTCTCATGGATGGTCTATTCTACGGCCTCTTGTCTGTACACCTAAGAGCCAAATCTGTAACTTGACCAGCAGTGTCGTCATCATCCTCATAGCTGCTCAATACATATCTGACCCAGCTCACGATATTGGTAACCTCCGAGAAAGATTTGTCCACTGCTCTCTTTCCTGTTACCAGCTCAAGCAAAACAATTCCGTTGCTATTAAATCACTAGCAAAACTCAAAATGTGAACTTTTACTCGATTAAAACTGAAATGCGTTTTGAGAATTTTGGTACAAAGAGAGGAAGAAACATGAACGAAACAAAATCGAAAGTGGACTGACATTTGAAGTTTTTGTTCAAAGTATCAAAAATTTTCATACAAAACAATGGTAAAAGAGAAATGATTTAGCTTTACCTTGCAACCGAGAGAGCAGAAGCGGAAAGAATCAAGGAAGCTTGTGAGTGGCTGCAAGAACTCTGTTCAGCAACAAGGACATACCTTCCTCTACGAGCACATTAGCATCTTCTTTCTTGGCCCTTCTTTGTTATAATACTGCACCAGAACCTGAACAAGAACATAGAGATCACAGAATTAACAACATGCAAAGAGCATCAGAGAGCACCAAAAAGCTTCTGCAATCTGAATAAAAGAACTACAGAGTCAAAATTCTCTATATTTTTCCAGAAGCTCTAAATAGTTTCAGCAAAGCAATTAATTTATGTATCATCATCATAAACTCTTAAACTAAGTGATTGAAGAAATCCAACTTTTTCCCTTCAATCAATGCATTAGCTTTCATTGAAACATCATTCAAAGGCTTCAAAAAATCCACCCAATCCACCAACGTCAGGATTCTGTTTCAAATCATCCACAACCAAGAAAACTATAATCAAAATCCAATCTACAATGACGCAGTAGGATATATTCGCATACCATTGAAAGTTTAAATATTTACCTGAGTTTGCTTGATGCGAACAAGCAGTTCTTTTTGTGAGAATCTTCGTAACATCTAGAACAAGTCCTCCGATCTTCTCAGCAGCACTCAGAGCCCTACCAACTCATTGAGAAAACAGAACTTCATTAGCCAAAATCGATGGATCAGCACTGAAAAAAACTCCTTGAGTGCAAAGAGAACAACAAAATCAAATGGATCGAACTATTTTTAGCATGAATCGAACTCCTTGAGTGCAAAGAGAACAACAAAACAACATGCATAGGAGAAAGCCCCTTTAATCATATCAAAGGAATTGGATCGAACTATTACCTGGATGTTTTCCTTGCGATGATGATTCTCTGAAGCTCGCGAAACAGGGTCGAAGAAGAAGAAAGACGCGAAGAGTCGAAGGGTCAAAGAAGAAGAAGAACGCGAAGAGTCGAAGAAGAAGAAAGAAGAAGAAAGATGCGAAGAGTCGAAGGGTCTCGAAGGCGAAGAACCGGTTCTTAGAGCATCCACATCAAAGGATTGTGAAAAGGGGTTCTTAGAGCATCCACGTGGCGGACCCTGATTGGCTCTGTGTTTTAATTTTTTTTGTATTTTTTTTTTCTAAGAACCCCCAATGGGGTTCTTTGATGTGGATGGTCTTAAAGTTCCTAATTAAGAACCGGTTCTTAGCCAAAAAATCATTTAAACATTTTTTTAATACCCTAATTGAATTAAGAAACCCATTAAGATCCCTCAATGGGCCTGCTCTAAGGATGGTGGTTTGGACGTTATAGAAGCGTATGTTTTCTGGAGTGGACACGAAGCGGAGAAAAATAGGATTCTTGTTTTTTTCCTTTCTTTTATTCTAGTGATTCAAAATTATGGACGGATAATTGGATACCAGACGTAGAGCCTCGAAGGGCAGTGCGCTCAGCTCTACACGTCTTTCCATACATAACGGTGGATCAATTCATAGATCGGAGTACGGGACAATGGAATGAAATTTTGGTACGACAATATTTTGGGCAGAGAGATGCACAGTTAATTCTTGGTATAAGGTTACCGCCTTTTGCGAAAAAGGATTCTTGGGGTTGGCACTATACGACGTCAGGGAGATATACGGTAAAATCGGGTTATCAATTAGCAAATCAAGTAAGAGATATGGACCAGGGTCGATACGGTCCTACTTTTGACTTACTATATAAGGAATGTTGGAAGTTAGATTGTCCTCCAAAGACAAGTGTTGTCAGGATGCACAGCAGTGTATCAAAATTTGGTGAGACGCGGTCTTGGTAAGGACATGAGGTGCCTACGATG
The DNA here is from genome assembly GCA_023374145.1 of Lepidium sativum. Taxonomy (NCBI): domain Eukaryota; kingdom Viridiplantae; phylum Streptophyta; class Magnoliopsida; order Brassicales; family Brassicaceae; genus Lepidium; species Lepidium sativum. Next base: position 23,045 of record JAKUCM010000054.1, on the reverse strand, counting down.
TGGGATTGATAACGAGTCAATCTTCCACGTGTTATTTGAATGCCCACCTGCACTTCAAGTGTGGGCACTATCGGTTATACCGAGTCACCCGAGGATTTTCCCAGGAGAATCAGTTGGGTACAACATAGATTATTTGCTCTCATGTGTCAAGCACAATACAGAATTTGAGAGTTTTTCGTGGCTCGTTTGGCATATCTGGAAAGCATGTAATGATTTCTGCTTCACCCAGGTTGATTTAGACCCTCGAGTCATTGTGGACAGGGCTACATTAGAGTTCATGGAATGGACAGCAGTCAGACAGATTAGTATAGTTCAGCGTGTACAAAGGGTTTACAGTTTTGGAATGACCAAGGCGCCCTTGATATTTCCTACCACAGCTAATCTCAGTTTCACGGGCTACAAGTGCTACGTGGACGCGTCCTGGAAAGCCACCGATCTCTATTCCGGGGTCGGTTGGATCTGCTTTCCAGATTCGGTGGAAGGAATATGTTCGGGATCAGTCAGGATCAATCAATGTCTATCAGCTCTTCACGCGGAGGTTGAGGCAGTTTTATGGGCCTTGGGTACGCTTGCAGAGCTTCAGATGGATTGTGAGATGGTTTATGCCATAATCCAGCACCCAGAGGAGTGGCCGGCGTTCCAATCATATCAGGAGGAGATTCGAAGACGGAGTCAACAGTTTTCTTCTTGTACTTTCTCGGTTATTCCCAGGCAGCTAAATCATAAAGCAGATGCTCTGGCTAAGTTTGGTCGAGTGTCTGGTTCATGAGTTTAGTTGTTTTTTAATTTATTATCGTTGGAAAAAAAAAAAAAATTATGTTTGTCTCTGATTCTGAAAGTCTTTTTCGTGTTTGGTGGAAAAATTTTGTAGTATAATTTTGAAGGCAGATACGATTTAGTTAATTTTGTGAAGCTTGTAGCTAAAGCTGGTCTTTATGTTCATTTACGAATTGGTCCTTACGTCTGTGCTACGGGTAAACACGGGTTTTCTTCTTAATATTTTTTTTTCGTATTTGATATTTTGTTTTTTTAGTTGATGAGTTTTTGTGTAACAGTGGTTTCCCAATGTGGCTCCATTTCGTTCCTGGAATTAAGTTTCGAACAGATAATGAGCCCTTTAAGATGTGTTTAAGTGATATGTCATTTTTTAATGTATGTTTTGTAAATGTATTAGGCCACCATTATCAAGTGTTTCTTAAGTGTTTTTTAATTTATTTTATTATTAAAAATTTAAGAAACTATTAAAAAATCCTATGAAAGTTTCTTATTTAAGAAACTCTTTAATGAGTTTCTTAGATTATTTTATTATTTTATTATTAAAATATATTTTTTAACTCACTTTTTCTCATATATAATCATTTAATAATATTTAAGAAACTCTAATAAAAATTCTCTAATAATGTTGTAATGTTGCTCTTATGTAGCTGTTAAATATGGGTATGGTTTGTTCGTTTGCAGGCAGAAATGCAGCGATTTACCACCAAGATTGTTGATTTGATGAAGCAGGAAAAGCTCTATGCATCACAAGGAGGTCCAATCATTCTCTCACAGGTTGTCCCGTAGAAAATATTTTTCTAATGCATTGTCTGCCTACTGTTCTAACATCTCTTAAGATTCTCAAGTTCTTATTAGAATGTTTTCTTTTTGGATTACAGATTGAGAATGAATATGGAAATATTGATTCAGCTTATTGTGCTGCGGGTAAAAGTTATATCAAGTGGTCTGCTTCTATGGCTCTTTCACTTAATACTGGAGTACCCTGGAACATGTGCCAACAACAAGATGCTCCTGAGCCCATGGTGAGTTTCTAAGATTCTACGACTTAGTCTTAGTTATCGAGAATCTTGCTTAAGATAGTTACAAATTCTTTAATAGGAAAGTGCGTCAAATTTGTGGTAGTTAGTCTTGCTGATTGAGACATTATTGCTCTTTGTTTGCTTTCTTGGTAGATCAACACATGCAATGGTTTCTACTGCGACCAATTTACTCCTAACTCAAACAATAAACCCAAGATGTGGACAGAGAATTGGAGTGGATGGTAAGTCTCTGGGATTTTTAGCATACTAATTTGTTGTCAAGTCTCCAAAATTAGCATCTGATTCACTTTCTAATATAAGTGCCGACCAGGTTCCTTGGTTTTGGAGATCCTTCCCCCTACAGACCAGTTGAAGATCTTGCATTTGCAGTTGCGCGGTTTTATCAACGAGGTGGAACTTTCCAGAACTATTACATGATAATTATATGAATAGCCAATTGTTTTCTCTATTAAGTTCCACTTTCTTGTTGATATAAATTATTCGGCTAGAGTTACCGACAAGCCAATACTCAAAAGCTTGTAAAATAAGTTGCTTGTGGTCTTATTCTTGTTCAGTATCACGGTGGAACAAACTTTGGTAGGACTAGTGGAGGACCCTTAATCTCTACTAGTTATGATTATGATGCTCCAATTGATGAGTATGGTACGGATTCACTACTGAGTTTCTTTTTTTATCCACTAAGATTTATAGTTACAAAATGTGTTGATTACTGAAGCCGTGATCCATTTTGTTGCAGGAATTCTTAGACAACCAAAATGGGGACACTTACGAGATCTACACAAGGCTATTAAGCTTTGTGAAAAAGCGTTAATTGCCACAGATCCAGCAATTACTTCTTTGGGTTCCAGTTTGGAGGTAACAATAACTTCATGTCGCGGCCTCACTAAGATATGCATTGATATTTCTGTTGTCTTGTTATCTATTGATAAAAAGTGGTTGATTCTAAAGTGTATGATATAAAATTAAACTCTCTTCACAGGCCTCTGTATATAAATCAGCATCTGGAACCTGCGCTGCATTTCTTGCAAATGTTGGCACGCAATCTGACGCAACTGTGACATTCAATGGGAAATCATATCACTTGCCTGCATGGTATGTAAGCATTTTGCAGGATTGCAAGAACGTAGCTTTCAACACAGCAAAGGTCTGTTCAATAACATCTTAAATCTGTTAAGCTTTTCACTGCTTTTCATATTGCCTGTAGGAACAACTGACTAATTTGGATAGCTAATTGCATATCTAGATCAATTCTGCAACAGAGTCTGCACCATATTCTCGTGAATCATTGAAGCCCGATGGTGGTTCATCTGCGGAGCTAGGTTCACAATGGAGCTACACTAGAGAACCTATTGGAATTTCTAAGGCTGATGCATCCTTGAAACCTGGATTACTAGAGCAGATAAATATGACAGCTAATAAAAGCGATTACTTGTGGTACTCGCTAAGGTAAAGTAGGCCTGAGCCCTTTTCTCACTAAATTCTCTTCCTGCAAGTGCAAAGTGCACGGTTATCGTATACCAACTTTCACCATTCTTGATGCTAGTTAACCGAGCTTTTCTATATGTACTAATCTAAAACAGGATGGATACTAAAGGTCATGAGACTTTCCTTGACGAAGGGTCTAAAGCCGTCCTTCACATCGAATCCCTTGGTCAACTGGTCTATGCTTATATAAATGGAAAACTTGACGGTATGTATTTTACTCTTGAGTTTCCACAAGCCAGTTGGATTTAAGCTTGCCGTTTGAGTTTCCTAATCATTACCAATGATATGTATTGCATATACAATCTGTTGTTGCAGAAAGCGGAAATGGTAGACAGAAGATTTCTTTGGACATTCCTATTACTTTTGTACCAGGAAAGAATACAATTGATCTCCTTAGTGTAACCGTAGGGCTTGCGGTACGTTCTCTTAGTTTTTAATCCGAAAAGCTTTTCTTTGGTTTGAGATAATTTGCACTGGATGCTCCAATAGAAGAATTCCTCAATATTACTGCGCAGGAAGTTTACTAGGCAGGATTAACTCAATTTAATTAATGTATTCCTCAGAACTATGGAGCATTCTTTGACTTAACGGGAGCAGGAATAATCGGTCCTGTGACAATTAAAAGCTCAATGAGTGGTAGCTCAACTGATTTAGCTTCACAGCAATGGACTTACCAGGTGCGTTACATTAACTCTGCATTTGATATGAATCAACCATAAGCATCTCTTTGTCATATTCACTTCTCCTACCTCTGGCTTTCAAATTTTAACGGTTTGAGATGAATAGGTTGGACTTAAAGGGGAAGACACTGACTTAGCAAGTGGAGATTCTTCTGAATATGTTTCAGAGTCTCCCTTGCCCACTAAACAGCCACTGATTTGGTACAAGGTGATGACAATACACCAACGAAACCATTAGATAAAATTTCCAAAACATTATGTTGTCACCCTCTAACAAACGCTTGTTATATTATGTAGACAACATTCGATGCTCCTTCTGGGAGCGAGCCAGTAGCCATAGACTTCACAGGTACAGGAAAGGGCATTGCGTGGGTGAACGGACAGAGCACAGGTAGGTACTGGCCAACCAGTATCGCACGAAACAACGGTTGTACTGATTCATGTGACTATAGAGGATCTTACCGTGCAAACAAATGCCTCGAGAACTGTGGAAAACCTTCCCAGACAATGTAAGTAATAACCATATCTTACATCTCTCCATTGAATTGTTAGGTTCGCTTTTCTTATTCTTCATATTTTGGTTCGTTTGCAGGTATCATGTACCTCGCTCGTGGCTAAAGCCGAGTGGGAACATACTAGTTCTGTTTGAGGAGATGGGAGGAGATCCGACACAGATATCATTTGCGACAAAACAAAAGGAGACCAGTCTGTGTCTGACAGTGTCACAGTCTCATCCACCTCCGATGGACACGTGGACTTCCAAGTCAAAAAGAAAGAGAACCTGTCCTGTTCTTTCCTTACAATGTCCCATCTCCACTCAGGTTATATCTTCTGTCAAATTTGCAAGCTTCGGTACTCCAAAAGGTACTTGCGGTAGTTTCAGCCACGGCAGTTGCAGCAGTTCTCGGTCTCTCTCTCTCGTCCGAAAGGTCTCATCTCATTTCTCTTTTTCCTGCTTTTCCTTTTATTTGACTTTCAAACTTCCTCAATATGTTGACTTTTGAGTGTCACACATTGCAGGCATGTATTGGATCCAGGAGTTGCAAAGTTGAAGTCTCGACCAAAGTCTTTGGAGAACCATGTCGTGGCATCGTCAAGAGCTTAGCTGTTGAAGCTTCTTGTTCATAAGTGCACTCCGGTTACTTCACCTCTGCAGATTTGTTATGATATTTAAGAAAATGTTATTTTTGAAAATAAAGCAAAATGAATTTGAATAATAATTTAGTCTGATGGTCTATTGATCCAATATTTTGATATGGATAAGGAGAAGGGTCACGTGTTCATCACATGGAATGAAGAAAAGATGAACGAAGAAAGAGCGGGAAGAGTAACGAAAACATTTCTGTTACTAGATTCAATTCTGTTATTAGATTCTGTTATATAGAGGTTTTGAATCATTTTTTGGATATTATGATAAATAAGCAACGCAATTCTTCTTCTTCTCTATTCTCTTTCTCTGTTACTAAGAAATGGTGATTGAACAAACTAATTGGTGTTCAATTTGGACTTCTAGAAACGGTGTTTCAAGAACATTGGATTCTCTCTCTCTCTCTCTCGAAAGCGTGATATACAGTTTTACTGTAACAAAGGTATTAGAGCTTCAACGTTTCTCGGAAGATGACTGAAACGAGAGCTCAAGCTATGATAAAAGAAGCAGCGGTTCGTGGTGTAGAAGAGAGCTTAGGCTCAAGAATTGATAAAATGATGGAGAGGACTCAACAATTGGAGACCACAGTAGCCGATCAAAGCACGAAAATGGATAAGAATATCGCAGACATGTTCGAAGCGATTCGTTTAATTCAAGGAGCGATCACCATACTTCAAGTGGTTATGAACAGAACAATCGCCGCACCTCGCCGGCCAATTCATCGACTCCGATCATCAACCCGAATGGTTACGATCCTAACCGCGGGCGAGCTGGAATTGCACCTCCTTATGCAGGTATGACTCGATTGACTAAGCTCGATTTTCCAAGGTTTAATGGAGAAAGGATGAAGGAATGGTTATCGAAGGTAGAACAGCTTTTCTTAATTGACAACACTTCGGAGGAATTGAAAGTAGGCTTAGCTTCGATTCATTTTGATGGATTAGCTTCGGCTTGGCATCAAGCCTTAATTCAATCTGGTGTGGGGTTCGATGTGTTCCATGATTGGCAATCGTATAAGAGATTGTTGAAAGAAAGATTTGAAGAAGTCTGGGATGATCCGATGGTGGAATTGAAATAGTTACAGGAAACCGAGGGTATCGTGGAATATCATGGAAGGTTTGAATTGATTAGAACAAGATTGAAATTGTCAGAGGAGTATTTGGTGAGTTCGTATTTGGCGGGTCTTCGAAACGATACCCAAATGCATATTCGCATGTTTCAACCTCAAACAGTTCATCAATGCTTGTTGCTGGGCCGATTGTATGAGAAAACACATCCCAGGAAGATTGCGAATTAGAGTGCTGGGTATCAAAAGAATGGGTTAGTGACTAAAGGTTTATTGCCTTTGCGGAAAGATAGTGAACCTAAAGGAAATTTTCCAGTCAGGAAGGAGAGTTCGTTAAACCCACGAAAGTTTTTATCTCAAGAGGAAATGAGTAAAAGGAGAACAGAAGGCTTATGTTATTTTTGCGATGAGAAATACTCACCTGGTCACTATTTGAAGCATAAAAACACTCAGATTTTTATGATTGAAGCAGGAGAAGATGATGGTTTCCAGGAAGTGGTTGTTCTGCCAGAAGAGGAAGAAGTAGACATTGCTCATATATCCCTTAATGCGGTGACTGGAGTTTCGGATTATCAGACCATGAGAGTGAAAGGAACACATGGGAAACGTTCTTTATTCATATTGATCGATACCGGTTCAACTCACAACTTCATAGACACAGCTATTGCAGAGAGAATGGGCTGTGAGTTGAGATCTCCAAACATAGCTAGAGTGGCAGTAGCTGATGGCCGTAAATTGGGAATAAGTGCAAAGGTGGATAACTTTCAATGGAACTTTCAAAGTCTTACCTTCAGGGCAGATTTCATGGTAATTCCATTGGGAGGGTGTGATATGGTTCTTGGGGTGCAATGGCTAAGGCAATGGGGTCCAATTACTTGGGACTTTCAACAGCTCACTATGCAGTTTATGATGAACAAGAAGAAAGAGTTACTTCACGGTATTAAGGGTGGCTCTATAAGAGAGATGAAGGCGTCAAAACTGAACAAGTTAAGAGAGACTGATGTTCAAATCTCTATGATATCATTGTATACAGAGGACGAGGAAGAGCAAGCTCATGTTTACTCATTGGAAATTCAGCAGAGTTCTCCTAGTACAATGCCACAGGAAATTACAAAGACACTACAAGAGTATTCCGATGTTTTTGAAGAACCAAAGTCATTGCCACCTTATCGAAAGGATCACGATCACAAGATACCGCTTATGAAAGGATCTAATCCTATTAACCAGAGACCCGCTATGCAATCTATCAAAAGAATGAGATAGACAAAATGGTACAAGAGTTATTGGCTGCGGGAACTATTCAAACAAGCTCTAGTTCATATGCTTCCCCGGTGGTTTTAGTGAAAAAGAAAGACGGCTCTTGGAGACTTTGCGTGGATTACCGTGGTCTTAATAGTATGACGGTGAAGGATCGTTTCCCTATTCCCTTGATTGAAGATTTGATGGATGAACTAGGTGGATCTAAGGTGTATTCCAAGATTGACCTTTGAGCTGGATACCATCAAGTCCGAATGAATGTTAATGACATTCATAAGACAGCGTTTAAAACGCATAATGGGCATTATGAGTACTTGGTAATGCCTTTTGGCCTCACTAACGCCCCAACAACTTTCTAGGGGCTTATGAATACAGTCTTTAGAAGCTTGCTACGCAAATGTGTGTTGATCTTCTTTGATGATATATTAATCTACAGTACATCAATAGAAGACCATATTCGTCATTTGAGAGCAGTGTTTCAGTTGATGAGGGAGCATCAGTTGTTTGCTAAGATCAGCAAGTGTTCTTTTGCCACGGACAGGGTAGAATACTTGGGACATTATCTGCAAGAAGCAGGTATTTCCACAGACTCGGTGAAAATCAAAGCTGTAGCCGAGTGGCCTATTCCAAAGACCTTGAAACAGCTGAGGGGATTTCTTGGCCTAGCGGGTTATTACAGGAGATTTGTCAAGGGATTTGGTATGATTGCTCGTCCGTTAACCGCTTTAACTAAGAAAGACTGTTTTGAGTGGACAGAGGAAGCAACTGAAGCCTTTGAAAGACTGAAACAAAGCTTGTGTGAAGCGCCAATTTTGGCTTTACCACGCTTTGACTTACCATTTATGGTGGAAACTGATGCGTGTGGGAGTGGCATTGGCGCAGTTTTGATGCAAAAGGGTCACCCATTGGGATATATAAGTCTCCATCTTAAAGGTAAACAATTACATCTTTCAATCTATGAGAAGGAGCTGCTTGCGGTGGTCTTTGCTGTACAAAAATGGCGACATTACTTGTTAACCAATCACTTTACAATCAAGACTGATCAAAGGAGCTTGAAGTATTTGCTGGAACAACGCCTTAACACTCCAATCCAGCAGCAGTGGTTACCAAAACTGATTGAGTTTGATTATGAGATCCAATACAAACAGGGTAAGGAGAATTTGGCGGCTGATGCTTTGTCTAGAAAAGAAGGATCCGAAGTTTTGCACATGGCAATGATTGTCTTGGAATGTGATCTATTGACTCAAATACAGTTGAGTTATGAGAAAGATGCTGCCATCACATAAATTATTACTTCTTTGAAAGCAGATCCAAAGTCAAACAAGCATTTTTCGTGGTCACAAGATCCCTAATGATGCTACTCTTAGAAACACAATACTAGAATAGATGCATTGTTCAAGTAGTGGTGGCCACTCAGGCAGAGAAGTTACGAGACAGAGGATCAAGAGCCTGTTCTTTTGGAAAGGTATGGCTATTGACATTCAAGCTTTTATAAGAAGATGCGAGGCTTGTCAAAGGTGCAAGTATGATACATCGGCTTATCCGGGACTTCTTCAGCCTTTACCCATTCCGGACTTGATATGGACTGACATAGCGATGGATTTCATCACGGGATTACCTCCTTCAGCGGGTAAGACCGTTATTTTTGTGGTGGTTGATCGCTTGACTAAGGCTGCTCATTTCATGGCATTGTCCCATCCTTATACAGCAGTTGCAGTGGCTCGGGTATTTCTCGATAATGTCTTTAAGCTCCATGGGTTTCCTAGATCTATTGTGAGTGATAGAGATGCAGTTTTCTTAAGTGAATTCTGGAAGGAGTTGTTTGCTCTACAAGGGGTAGCTCTGAATTATTCAAGTGCCTATCATCCTCAAAGTGATGGACAGTCGGAAGTAGTAAACAGGGGGTTAGAAACTTATCTCCGATGCATGTGTAGTGACAAACCTCACCTCTGGAGTAAATACTTGCCACTAGCAGAATTTTGGTACAATACTAACCATCATTCATCCACTCAGTTATCACCATTCGAGGCTGTATATGGACAATCACCACCACAACACTTACCTTATCTTCCTGGTGAGTCTAAAGTGGCGGTAATCTCTAGATCCTTGGAGGAACGAGAAAAGATGATACTAATCCTCAAGTTTCATCTCATGAGAGCTCAACATAGGATGCAGCAAATTGCCAATGATCATAGGACTGATCGAACCTTCAACATTGGCGATTGGGTGTTTGTAAAACTTCAACCATATAGGCAACATTCAGTAGTTTCAAGGAATAATCCAAAGTTGTCCCCGAAGTTTTTTGGTCCATACGAGATCATTGATCATTGTGGAAAGGTGGCTTACAAGCTAAGACTTCCGGATCATTCCCAAGTGCATCCGGTATTTCATATTTCACAGCTCAAGTTGTTGGTCGGAAATGCTCAAACATCTACAGAGTTACCTACCTCCTATGGTGAAGTGATTCCTAAGGAACCCGAATTTATCGTTGAAAGGAAAGTGGTTAAGAGACAGAATCGTCCCGTGACAATGGTTTTGGTGAAGTGGAGGAACAAACCAGAGGAAGATTCAACGTGGGAACTCTTGTTTGAATTGCAGAAGCGTTTTCCTCATTTCAACCTTGTGGACAAGGTTGTTTAGGCAGGGAGGATTTGATATGGATAAGGAGAAGGGTCACGTGTTCATCACATGGAATGAAGAAAATATGAACGAAGAAAGAACGGGAAGAGTAACGGAAACATTTCTGTTACTAGATTCAATTATGTTATTAGATTCTGTTATATAGAGGTTTTGAATCATCTTTTGGATATTATGAAAAATAAGCAACGCAATTCTTCTTCTTCTCTATTCTCTTTCTCTGTTACTAAGAAATGGTGATTGAACAATGAACTAATTGGTGTTCAATTTGGACTTCTAGAATCGGTGTTTCAAGAACATTGGATTCTCTCTCTCTCTCGAAAGCGTGATATACAGTTTTACTGTAACATATTTCAATCTATTTTAGTCGAGATCACTTCAATCAATCGAGATCGAGATTACAGAACAGGAGTTTGATTTGTGTTTAGGGTTACTGTAATTGGGTCATTAATTGGGTAATTTCGGTTGATTCTGGTTTACGGTTAAATTAAACTTATTGTTTACTCTACCATATAAACCAACTCTAATCCTGATTAGGGAGAAATTAATATCCAAATTCTGAGGAGGGCGATTTTTGTTGTCAAACTTTGTTTAATATCAAATTTATTAAACTATTATTTTGGGTACATCTGAATCTTTTCGATACTTTTGAAGGGATTTAAATTGTCAACCTTAGGTTTTTATCCAAAACATTGTAGAAAGATGGAAATTCAATATAAGAAGATGAATGAATCAAAGACGAACAAATCTAAACATTTGAGTAAAACAAGTTTCAGAAGAAAGACCAACTGATGCCAATGCATACAAGTCTCCAATGCTAAGGAACAATTGGAATGTCCAAAAAATAGTTTGATAATTTTTCATTCTAAGAGTAATATAATTGGAATATCCATCTCTGGCAATTAGAATTCTATTAGGGTTCTTAACATTTTCTAATATAAATAATGAACTTTTAAGAATTAAAAACACTAGTATGTGTTTTAATTTTTGGGGGTTCCAATGATATAATTCCACTTAAAGTTCTTGAAAATACAATTTTTTTAGTTGTAAAATTTATTAAATTACACACAAACACTTGAACCAAAAGTAGTTGAATCAAGCATTCAGATTTGTCTACAGAAAAGAAAATAAAGAGATGAGCCATTTTTGATCAGTTCGTGTACTATAATGGAAAAGATAGTCTCTAGCTTAGGTTTAATGCCCATAACCAGAATAGATTCAATACATCTAATGTTACAGAAGAACACAATTGAGACTTTGTGTCTAATTTCTTATAGATGAATTAAGAAGTTGTGGCTGCGTGATTAATCTCTCATTTACCTCCAAGAGAGAACCTTTAACGCAACACCTAGCAAAACCAACTCAAAACCATAAATAAAACTTCACACAATTTGTTGAACTACAACTTTAAGGTACAAAGAGGTAAGCAAATCACAAGAGAAAGCAACCTTTTTACGTTTAATGGAGACTTTCAAGACACTACGATCAGACTTACCAACATTGAAATCGACATTAGTGACTCCACCTTCATCCTTAAAAGCTATATGTGTATGAGCCAATCCGATTACACACAAACTAACAAACAAATCAAACACACCAAAATAAAATAAAAAACTAATTTCATCATCTCAAAGAGAGAATCAAAAGGAACAGTTCCTAGCATAATATTATATTATGAGGTTATATATCTTCTCAAATGCATTATGGATTATAGAATTGAATAAGAAAACCTTCTTACCTAAACGTGGTTTGACTTAATTTTCCTATTTTCTATGATCAATTTCCGAGCAAGAGTCTTAGTCGCTCCCTGGATTCAAATAAAGAAGAGCTTGTGTCATCTCTTTCTTATTCTCGTTAAGTACTTATGCAATTACCAACAACAAAACATTCAAATCCTCAGAATAATCCATCATAGACAATGATGTCGTTTCATAAACAGAATTCATGATATTAGATGAAACATTACAAATATAATCACGATCACAAAAGTACAAAGGAAAGTCAAGATGTTCATTTGTTATCTGATTCTCTCTGGAAAAACGACCAATCATAACTAGTTTATAGAACACCAATCTTCGATTTCTCAAATCCATTTTTAGGAGAGATTTCATGGAGATTAAACCCGGATTTTGATTTGCGATTTCTACAAGAATCGAATACAAACAACGACAAGATGATAGAGATATATACCATAAGATAAAGTTGTTCATATTCCATGGAGGTTAGGATGAAACTAGGGCTTGATCGAGCCTGATTAAAGAAGCGGAGGGAATCATTGGCGGAACGAGAGGTGGCACGTATGACTCTGTACACGAACCCTGAGATTATAGGAACACGGAGACGGTTCAACTATCTCTCCAGGTGAATCTCCTGGCGGACTATGTTGACGACGTGGTTAATTGCGATAAAGTAATTGCTTTTGGCTGGTGATGAATCAGAGTTGTTTTGCAAAGGCTCAAGACTTGTAAAATGGCAACACGTATAACTTTCTTACCATTTTTAAATCTCTTTACTAATAGATGATTTTGATTAAAATTTTTTTATTAAACTAAAAACACCTTTGAAAACCCCTTTGGAAACCCCTTTAAAATACTCCTCTAAAATTCTTATAGAAGATGATTTTAAAAAGAAGTTCTTAAAATTAATATAATCAAAATTAATTTATTATAATTAAAATAATATTATTTTTGAGAAAATGGTTTCTTAAATTTTTTGTTTAAAAAACTTTATCAATTTTTTAAAAATTTAATAAATTAGGTGAAATAAAATAATTGGATGTAATTTTTATTTTTGTGAAACGGCATAATATATTAGACCCAAAAATGTTGTCACGGAGCTTACAACATAAATCATTCAATCAGATACTCGAACCAAGCGGGCGAGAGTGTCTGATTTATGATTCAGAGATTTAGGGATAACAAATAAAGAGAAATTTGAAAATAATGAATTTAGCCTCAGATACTCCTCCTGGTAAGAGAGGAAAGTCGGCCACTCCTCTGACGATGTATAATATGCATCACCATCTCAATGTCTGTGGAGACCTACACCTCCGTGATTTGAAGCTCTAATAGTGATCCCATTGCCCCCAATAACTGCTTCCACCTCTGCGTGCATGGCATATCGACTCTGGTGATCTCGTTTCGCTCCCAAAATTACTCCATCCACTGAATCTGGAAAGCGAACCCAACATAAACATGTAAGTTGGTCAGTGTCCTTCTAGGAGGCGTCCACAAAACATTTATATCCTGTAAAATTGAGATTAGCTATGGTAGGGAAAATCGATGCTGACTTGAACATGTCAGCCTTAGGCCCTGAAGGGACTCCATGAGTCTTATAGTCTATTCTGGCCTCAGACCATTCTTTATAGCCTGTTACTGCTTTATTCAGATTAATCGAGGATCTAAATCTTGGTTCGATAAAGCAGAAAATATTTCTTTTTTTCCAAAAAAGCCAAATAATCTATGGAATTTCTGTGTCAGCCAGGCTCGGAATCCGCCAACACATATAATCAAAGATTATAACACATTGATTTGCCAGGAAACACCAGTGGTGCAGAAGGAAGGGAAGATTGTGCCCAAACCTGGATGTGCATCTAGAATCACTGCCAAAACCACGTTGGGCAATGCGATGATATACTGCCGTACATCCTGATAATGTTTGCCAAAGAAAATGTTTGATTTTATTAGGGCACTTTAGTTGCCAAATTTTACTATATAAAACTACAAAAGATGGACCAATGTGCCTCTACCAAGTTCTGGCAACTTATAGCGTGATTTGACGGAATATCGCCCCGTCTTCGTATAATGCCACCCCAGTAATCCGAACTTTTCCTTCTCATAATAGGTATAGCCAGGATCAGGCGGGCATCTCTTGGATCGAAATATTGATGAACTAGAATCTTTTTCTATGTACCGGATCTCTGGTCAATGAATTGATCTACAGTCATATCCGCAAATAAGTATAGATCCGACCAGTATGCTGGCCGTGGAATATTATATGGGATCCATGGGTCCTTCCACACTTTGATCTACGTACCATCTCCTATCTTTCTAGTAATACATCTAGAAATCAATGATCGAGCAGAAACAATACTTCTCCATCTATATGAAGGGGACGTTTTCATTGTGGACTTCGTCAGACATTGATCTTAATAGTATCTCCCCTTCAACATTTTAGCCAAAAATGAATTTGGGAACTCGAGCAGTCGCCATATTTGTTTCGCCAGGAGAGCCGTGTTAAAATCTTCTAGGATTCGGAACCCCAACCCTCCTTCGGACTTCGGTTTACATAACTCTTGTCATTTTTTCCAATGTATTCCTCCAGATTATTCCAAATTTGCCCACCACAAATTTGCTATAGTCAATTCACTTTCATTAACACTTCTTTAAGTAACCTATCACAAGTCATGACAGGTTAGATGTAAATTTTTAAAATTAAAATAATAATTAAAATATTAATATTTTGTTTCTAAAGAAATTTACTACCTTCCTTTTAGGCGTTCGAGGTGGTAATGGGGTTTCGTGACAAAAGAAAACCATGTAATGGGATTAGGTTTTTTCTTCTTCTTTTTCTTTTTGTCACATAATGGGGTTAGGGTTTAAGGGCTGAATGTGAATTATGTGATATACAATTGAGTGAAGTAACTTCGCCGATTTAGTTGAGTTGAAAAACTGTATCCTTTATCTACCGTTAAACGCCTCTTCTAATGGCGTCATCATCAATCAACGAGCTTCGTTCAGCCGCCGAAACCCTAACATCCCAGCCTCCTTCCGAGATCACTTCTCCTGCTCCCCTCGAACCACTTCCATCTTCCAGTCTACATCCAGTGGATGATGTCGAAGCGGTGGGGGAGAAACGAAAACGCACCGATGAAGACGACGAGAAGACCAATCTGGAATCGTCCAATATCACTCTCGCTCCAATTGAGTCATCATCAATCGACGAGCTTCCATTGGCCGCCAAAACCGTAACACCTCAGTTTGCTTCTTCCGATAACACTTCTACTGCTCCAGTTGAGCCAATTTTAGCGTCTGATTCACATGCAATGGATGATGTCGAAGCCGTGGGAGAGAAACGGAAACGCGCAGATGAGGAAGAGGATAAGAAGACTAATCTCGAATCGGCGGACCCAAAGAAGATTATTCCTTCACTGTGGTGGAAAACTAGTCTCTGCTCCTACTTTAGGCGTGAGGCTTCGTGCAGCCATGGAAGCGAATGTAAATACGCTCACGGTGAGGCAGAGCTCCGGATGAAACCGGATAATACATGGGATCCAACCTCTGAGCGTGGCAAGAAGGCAAAGACGATGAAGATGTCGGAAAATGAGAAAGACGACGCAGAGGTTTTGTTTACGGAGCAAATGATGGACTCAATTGATGATGATGAAGGATGCGGTGGTCTTGCTGATCTGTCCCTAAGTAAATGTGTGGTGAATTTACCCAGAAAATGGCAATCAGATGATCTGAAGAAGTTTTTAGGAGAGCAGGTAAAGTTTCAGTCTTTTTAAGGTTTTAGATTCGAACATTGCACAGCTATTTTTTATTTTACATTTGGGAATTCGAAGTTACCTCAGGAATCTTGGAAAAAGCTTATAAATTCAGTGTGTTATTCATTCATTTTATTCTGCAGGGAGTTCAATATGCCGTTTCAAAGAAAAGACGAGGAATGATGGTTGGCTTTGTGACATTTGAGAATGCAGAACAGTTGCAGAGCGGCGTTGAGGTTTCTTTTTTAGTTTCTTTGTTTAACTGATAGTTGATCTCATTTAGTTAGAGATACATGAAGAATATTGTTATATAACCTGTTGAATGTTTTGTAGATTTTGGATGGAATAGCTGTTAATAAAAACAATTTGAAGATCTCTGATGTCCTTCCCCGTACAACAGACAAGAGCGAAACAAAAAAATCGGCAAAATGTGCCCGTGAAGCTGTGACTCCCTTGGCAGACCTCTCTTATGCAGACCAGCTTGAACAGAAAAAGGCATCTATTATGCTAATGTTGAAAAAACTTGTCAGGAACTTTCTTTCCTAGTTTCTATTTGTGTTTATTTGTTTCTAGTTCAATGGACTGGTTTTGATCGGACATATAAATCCTTGTCAGTCAAGGAATGCGCGTAAAGCTTGTCCAAATGGTAATGCACTTCCAGAATGGGTCCTTACATCAAGAGATAGGGGTAAGAAAATAATACATATGAAGTTTCAATTGCATCCTGGCAGACTGAATACGTGAGCCCTCCATTTATGAACGCCTTAATGAAGGTTGGCTGGGATTTCTAATTCATACATGAAACCATGCAGGTGGTCTTTCATGCAACCTTGAGGGCATTATAGAATCACCAATTACAGATGGCTACAGGAACAAGTGTGAGTTCTCAGTTGGATTTTCCGTGCAGGGGAAGCCAACTGTTGGATTCAGTCTCGGAAATTTTAGGTATATATCTATTTTATTCCATAAAACTTGTGCTTTTTCATAGTGTCATGGGAAGAACTAATTGCGACATCTTTTCAGTGCGGGCGTGACAGCAGTCGAGGAGCCTGTGGATTGCCCCAATGTCTCTAAAATTGCATTACTATATGCTTCAATCTTTCAGACATTTATAAATAAGTCGAGGCTCCCAGTTTGGAATAGGTTTGAACACACAGGGTTCTGGCGACAGTTGACGGTATGTGTTATTGCAGAAAACGATTTTATGTTATAGCAAGAAGGATGACTTACCTAATAAAATTTCTCGTTCACCTTACTGAAACTAATAATGTTAGGTTCGAGAAGGGAGAAAACCTGGCGTTCTAAATGATGAAGATGCCATTAGAAGAATTGCGGAGGTTATGCTTATGGTTCAGGTTTGTATCTCGAATGGTAGTCTTGATGTTTTTCATCCAGCCTGCTTTCACCTCTTGTTTTGATTTTGCTATCTCGCATTAAACTATTCAGGTTTGTTTAACTGCTTCTGATGAGGCAGAAGTGGCCACTGAGTTTGAAGAATTGGCGAAAGCATTTGCTGAAGGAGCTAGAGCAACCTCTCCAACTCTTCCTCTTACTGTTTTAGTTGTTCAGGTGATTAATTCTCCTTACTTTTTCTTTTGGAAATATAGAAGAAATTGTATAATAGAGTTTCCAAACTCTAGAGTCCAAATTTATAACTAACCGCCTCTCTTGCAATTTGCACAGAATCACACAGGAATATCAAATGTTGCACCACCTGATGCTCCACTGCAAGTGCTGTCTATTCCAATGTCAGATAATGGGACAAATCAGGAGCAAACTACCAACATCTCTACCAAAGCTCGAATTCATGATTATATCAACAATCTTCGATTCAGCATATCCCCAACAGCATTCTTTCAGGTAATAACTGAATCTTCATGATCAATACATGTTTACGAATTGTGTAACTGATTTGAGAATGATTGATTCAGGTTAATACCGTTGCCGCAGAGAAGTTATACTCACTTGCCGGAGATTGGGCTGACCTTGGTCCTGACACTTTACTCTTTGATGTATGCTGTGGAACAGGAACAATCGGGCTTACTTTGGCACATCGTGTTGGCATGGTAATACTATGCAACTTGAACTTGCAAAATAATTTGGTGGAAGAAATAAAATTATGTTTCACAACCTCTAGTGACCAAAACTAAAAAAGTGGGTAGAACTCTTACTTTCGTAATGGGTTCAGTACTAACCTCTCAGCCCTTACAGGTAATTGGCATAGAAATGAATGCCTCGGCTGTGTCAGATGCCGAACGAAATGCAACAATCAATGGCATAAGCAATTGCAAGTTCATTTGCTCAAAGGCATGTATCTGACAACAACATTTAGCGTTCTAGATTCATCATCTTAATCTTTTGGGTTCTTCTTCATGGTAGTTTGTTGGCTTCATCGTACAGGCAGAGAATGTGATGAGTTCTTTACTTAAACAGTACCTAGATGTGTCTCAAATGGAGGAAGCTGAGCTTCTAAGTAATGCTAACGGTGATCTGGACAAACAAATTCCCTCAACAGAAGATATGTTAAATTCAGAGCATGTAGCTGATCAAAAGCCTCCAAACACTCGAGTAGAAGAATTTCTAGACAATGAGCATAAGGACTCCTCAGAACCAGAAAAATCTACAAAACCAAGGTTCAAAAACATTGTTGCTATAGTCGATCCACCGCGTTCTGGACTTCATCCAACTGTAATCAGAGCTCTAAGAACCCATCCCCGGTTAAAGAGGCTTGTGTTAGTCCCTTCTCTTAAAACGTACTATCACGTGGTTTACATCATACATTCTACTCTTTGTTTACACCATAATTTCCATGTTTCCTTTGGTGCAGTTATATTTCGTGCAACCCTGAAACGCTAGTGGCAAACGCAATAGAGCTTTGCACACCATCTTTTGACGAAGCGGAAAAAGAAAATAAAAGTTTTAGAGGTCGCAACAGGAATTTGGGGATTGCCTGTTTGGCTCGACGCAGAGCCAAGTCAATGCCAGCTTCTGATCCTTTCAGTCCTGTGAAAGCCATGGCTGTTGATTTATTTCCTCACACTGACCACTGCGAAATGGTAATGCTCCTTGAGAGGTAAATGATAACTATTAAACTCTTTTAAGAGATGGTTGTCGACTTGTAGCACCCACAATAACCTCTTTTTCGCATTCCATAATGCATACAATTTTAAGGATTATATATTTTTGAGAAGTGAAACAAGTTTCAAATCCAAATTAAAGAATGGATTTTTAAAGGAACTCTCCTTCACTAAAGTAAGTGTAACGAGCTCTGGTCATGTTATCTCTTCGTTTCTTGTATACAAGAGCTCCAATTACAATGGCTCCTACTCCCAACATCACTCCAATGGCGATTCCAGCTTTCTGCAATCCACTCATCCCGGTATCTTGACCTCTTTCATCCTCGTATTCTTCCTCGCTTGCCTTGATATCGTCAGGTTCTCCGACTTCTGGCTCAGGAGATGGTGCTGGGGAAGGGAAATACTCTGTCTCTGTCTCGGAATCATCATCATCGGATGGAGCAGGAACAGGTGCTGGTCCAGCAGATGATGAATTTGGTGACAAAGGGGAGGGAGATTCTGGCTGAGGAGGTTGTGAAGGGGAATCCCCTTGGGAATCAGGTTCCGGTGATGAAACTGGTGGCTCAGGAGATTCTGCTTTCGGTGATGAAGACGATGGCAGAGGAGAAACCACTTCCGGTGATAAAGACGGTGCCAAAGGAGAATCACGTTCAGGTGAGACAGCCTCAGGTGATGGAGACTCCTGGGCCTTTGAAATTTCGACAATTAGGAGACACATTGATAGCATAACAAGGGAACAGAGTTTTTTCGCCATTGTGAATCGATCTATAGCTTCAAATCAATGTGAATTGTATGAAAACACAAATAAGGGAGAATTCTCTTCTCTGGCAACGAAGAATAAGGAAGGGAGAGAATGAAATATGGAAGAAACTGAATACAAAACACAAGTTTCTGTTGAATTATTACAATTGACAAGCAATATTATATTATTTTAATTTTGTTTGATCCATCCATGTCTAGCGCATTAAGCTGCTTCACATTTCAAACTTGGATGCATGTTCTTCATTCTTTTTCTTTTCTCCTTTTTATAACACTTCTACATTTACTTAAGTCTTTGCGTAATATCCGAACCCCACCTGAAATAAGAGAAAAATTGATAAAATACATGACCGAATTTTATATCACATAAATTTAGATATCCCAACCCGTTCGGATTACATGTAAATCTCGAATGGAGTATTCAAAATATCTGAAATATATCATATATTTTAAAATAAATATATAAATTTTTAGTTACCTAAATATTCAAAAATATAATTATAAATCTAAAATATATTAATCAATTTGAAATAAACGAAATGATAAAAACTAAAATATTCAATTTTAAAAATTAAATTATAAATTCTCTTAGATTTTTTTCAGTTTTCTAAAAGGACTTAAATAAAAATACCTGAACCTAATCCGAACATGAACTGAACTAATTCAAAATAATGTATTTTGTAAATATCAAATTTGAACCAAATCCGAAATATACTGAACCGGATTCCACCTGAAATTTTAAAATACCGATTTTATATACTTAAACTCAAAAATCCGAAATCCGAAAAGACCCGACTCGAACTCAAACAGTGAAGGCATGAGTTAATGTTTGTTTCTATATCAGTTCTGAAACAATATTATGAAAAGATAGGATCATGTGAAGATGAAAAGATAGGATCCTGAAGTAAACTTCAACATTCTGATAAAGATATTTGACTTCTTTAAAGGCTCATGATTAAAATCTCCTTCAGAGTCAAACTCAACTTGTTCGAAGGAAGCTTTGCTCATGCTATGCACAAAATATCTTTTTTAATAAATAATATGATGAATTTGTATTTATTTATGTTTACTCATAATCATTATATGTTGTATTATTATTTACTAGATAGTACTTGTGCGATGCACGATTTTGTTTGAAACCCTATTATATATAATAAGATTGTAAAAACGATATTTTAAAATATATAAAATTACTGCAAAATTTTGGATTGTTGGATTCGACATGTGAAAAAATATCGTTGATTACTAACTTTTTGAAATCTAACTTTATATAATAGTATTATTGAAAAAATGGATCGTTGGATCCGACATGTGGAAGAATCTCGTTGATTACTCACTTTTGAAACATAACTTTATATAATAGGATACTTCAAAATTCAGGATCGTTGAGTTTGACATGTGTAAGAATCCCGTTGATTACTAACTTTAAAACTCAAATTTATATACATGATGCAAAATTCAGGATCATTGAATTTGACATATGAAATAATCTCGTTGATTACTAACTTTGAAACTCAACTTTATATAATCGAATACAGAAAAAAAAATCAGGATCATTAGATTTGACATGTAGAAGAACCTCGTTAATTACTAATTTTGAAACCCAAATTTATATAATAGGATGCAAAATTCAGGATCATTGGATTTGACAGGTGGAAGAATCCCATTGATTACTAATTTAACTCAAGTTTATATAATAGAATACTACAAAATTTTGGAACGTAAAATTTGACACGTGAAATAATCTTGTTGAGTACTAACTTTTGAAATTAAATTTTATTTAATAAGAAGATATATAATAAGATACTACAAAATTTTGGATCGTTAGATATGACACGTGGTATAAATCCACATATTACTAACTTTTGAATACTATCTTTATATAATAAGATTCTGAATAGAAATAAATGTTTTTTTGGTAGAAAGGAATATTTTAAAATATTTTATTCTAGAATGGATTTTATCTTTTCTTAATAAAATATAATAGGACAAAATTTCTTATCATTGTATTCGACATATATTTAAGATAGATACTATTTTAAATAATATATATATATATATATATTCGTTTCTAAATGTAATTTTATTATATAATACTATTTAAAATAATATATATATATATATTTGTTTCTACATGTAATTTTCTAATATAATATTATTTATTTATATTATACTTAGTAAAAGATATATATTTATGACTTTTATTTTATTTTATGACGATAAATAAATAATTATTATTTAGAATTACATTTATGTTAATATTTTGAATAAAAATAAATATTTTGTGATAAAATTAAATAATATAAAAATCTATTTACATTTTTTTAGATAGATAAAAGAAAGAATTTTTTTGATCATTGGATCTGACACATGCAACAATATGTTAATGACTAATTTTGAAATATTTTACTTTATATAATAAGATTCTATTTTATTGTTTTAAAACGAATATAAATACAATGATATAATTATATGCAAACCATTCCAAAATTTGATAAACACTTATTTTAACTTTTTACTTGTTTGTTTATTGTTGCAACCAATAACGAAATTTCTATGAAATCTTTTGAAAAACCTATTAAAAATAATGCTTTTGTAATTATGAAATTTTACGAGTCTATGTTTATATAAAGACTAATTTTAACAATCTTTTTATATTAGGATTAAGAATTAAGATAAATATAATTTTAACAATCTTTTTAAAACATACTACATTATATAATAAGATATGAAATAATATTTATGGATATTTAAATCATAAATAATAGTAAAATATTTACAATCTTTTTTATATTAGGATTATGAATTGAGAGAGATATTTTGTGATATATATATATATATATATATTTTAAAGTGTATTTATTTTCTTCTTTTTAATATATTAATGAGTAATTTTGAAACATTTTATTTTATATAATAAGATTTTCTTTTCCGTATTTTCAGATGAGGGAATGAATCTGTTTTATTTCTTTGTTGTAGCCTTATTGAATGAATGAATGAATCGAATATGAAAATTATCCAATTAATTTTATTCGATAATATAATTTTCATATATTCTTATTGAATACGTCAAAAATTCAAAGTATATAAGAGTGAATATTTGTTTCCATATATGTTATGAAACAATATTTTGAAAATTAAATAAGGATAAGTAATAACTTATTTAAGGTAAAGTAACTCTATTTTTATTTTTCTTGAAAATATTTTCTATTTGAGGAAAATTTGAGATTTTTCAAATACAATTATAAATTTTGATGGCATCAAAATCAAACAGTGAAGGACTTCAAAATGATCTAGTTACAGACAGTTTACAAGGAAAGACGTGCTGAGTTGATTGAGTCAATTACAAAAAGAAACAATTAGAAAATAATGATTTACATATACATACATAGTATAAGGCAACTTTCTGAGAAAAAGTTCATAACTATTGAAATTATCCCACTTTTGCATGGAGAGTTACCTTGCATTCATCCCAAGATATTTCTGTCATAAATGGGTTTTGTTTCCAAATGAGGAAAAAAACAATATGATCTTGAAGACATCTTCACTCACTCTATTAATCATGATCAGTGCACATGGCCTTTCAAAGTCGTTCATGTGATCCAGAGGAGTTTGAGATTAGCCATAGAACTAGC
>JAKUCM010000053.1:0-18685 GCA_023374145.1 Lepidium sativum | reverse complement strand
TCTTTGAGCTACTAAATGTCTACTTCTACTATTTTTATTATTACAGTTTGATTATAGAAAAATTGTATAGTCATGCACGATAAAATTTAATGTTAACAAAAAATTTAAATTACGAAAATTTTGTCTATCTAAATACTAAATTAAAAAAGGTGCCAGTAACCAGTTATTGATATAAACACTAGCATGTTAATTAGTTAGATATGTGGACAGAAATTTACTTCATCTTGCAAACCTTATTCCTACAAATTTTAACATAATAAAAGAAATCTCAAATAATCTAACAAAAAATATTGATGTACTTTTTCACAAGTAACTTTTGACATATAAGAAATAAAGTTTAGATGTAGAGTTAATAGTTTTAGGGTTTAGTGTATCTCTGTAAAATATAAAATCTTAGGTTTTAATTGATACATTTATAAGTTTAAATATGTGTTGACACCTTGATGTGCTAGAACACATACTTCATATTTGAGCTTATAAAAAATATTACATAACATATCTATCCCTCTTTTTAGAGTTCTTAAAATTTTGACGTAAGATGTAAATTTCCTGCGAATGACTAAAACTAAATGATTTAGACAAAGGAAAAAGTATTGAAAATGTAGAGTGTAATGAGTGGGGACTGATTAGTGCATAGCTTTATCTGAAAAGTGGTCGTAGACCACTATTGACCATCGGAAAGTTAATGGACTCACGGTCCTCTAATACTTTGTTACTATATTACATTACCAAAAAAATTATATTGATACCTAATATTTGATTACAATCATACATATTTCATCATAATATAAATATGTTATTACAAAATTACAATAATTTGTAAATAAATACAACAAAAATATCACAAATAAATCTAATAAATTTTATCGTTACAGAATAAAATCACAATAATTCGTAACAAATAAAACTTGTAACAAAATTGTATGTAAAACGTCACAAATTATATTATTAATGTTCATAACTATAATACAATTGTAACAATAACTCCATTTTTTTTGTAGTACTAATTTAACTACTGAACTATACACTTCAAACAATAATGTTCCTTTCATTTACCATTTTAGAGTGAAATATCTAAAATATATTCCTTCATAGATAATTATGATGTGTCTTGATTTTTTTCATAAATTATCACTGACTAAGATATTATGTTACGTGATGAATCAACTATTGAATTGTCACTTTTGGACAAGAATATTGTGTGGGTTAGGTTTAACTTCTTAGAGATCACAACTATATAGTTGTCTCGAAGATGCAATAATTAATTTCTGATTCAATTTTGTAGTTGCCACTTGCATCATGCACTTCATTTCTTGTACGACATCGAAAACTATGAACTTTATTGGCAATTATTTGATGTTCCGATATCTCGGAGCTTTATCTTTATTTTATCATACTAACTTGTGAGCTCTTTAAACAATATTGGATCCACAAAATTGATCCGTAATCTAAGCATTAATACGTAAGTTTAATATATATATATATATGTATATTTAACCATTTTACAGTAATAATTTTTGTTTTTTAAAATTGTATCAGAAACAATATTAGTTCAATTTAATCAAAATATCGTTTATTGAGAAAAACCCCAATATAAATATGTGTTAAACTGTAGCAAGTACTGGATTATCATTTCTTAATGAGACCTACTACAAAGGAGGAGGTAAAAGACGCCCTATTCCAAATGGATCCAGGTAAGACTCCAGGCCCGAATGGAATGACAGCTCTTTTCTTCCAATCCTCTTGGGATCTAATAAAGACAAATCTAATATCACTAGTGGATAATCATTTCTTAATGAGACCTACTACAAAGGAGGAGGTAAAAGACGCCCTATTCCAAATGGATCCAGATAAGACTCCAGACCCGAATGGAATGACAACTCTTTTCTTCCAATCCTCCTGGGATCTAATAAAGACAGATCTAATATCAGTAGTGGATAATTTTCTAAGGACTGGGGAATTCGATAGGAGATTAAATAAGACGAATATTTTTCTAATCCCAAAATTACCGCGTCCAACGAACATGGCTGAATTCAGACCAATTAGTTTATGCAATATTGGTTATAAGATAATAGCTAAAGTATTGTGTCTGAGGTTGAAAAGGATGCTTTTGAAGGTTGTATCAGAGACACAGTCAGAATTTGTAGCAGGACGGTTGATCTCTGACAATATTGTGATTGTACAAGAGATGGTACACGCGTTACGCACGAATAAATCGATTAGTAGTCAGTTTATGGCTATCAAAACTGATATGAGTAAAGCTTATGATAGAGTGGAATGGAATTTCCTAGCTACTTTAATGCGAAATTTGGGTTTTTGCGATAAATGGGTAAAGTGTATTATGTGGTATAACGAGTGTCGAATATGCGGTGATAATTAATGGTGTCCCAGGAGGACGAATTGTTCCCTAGCGCGAGCTACGGCAAGGGGATCCTTTGTCTCCATACCTATTCATCTTATGTACCGAGGTTCTTATTGCCCAATTGCGTAGAGCGGTCTAGGAAAAATACATATCTGGGATTAGGATTGCTAGGGATAGTCCATCTATTTCGCATCTTCTCTTTGCGGATGATACACTATTTTTTTGTAAAGAAAATAAAGAAGAGGCCACCTATATTATGAAAATTATGGCTGACTACGAACAGAGGTCGTGTCAGCAAATAAATTTTGCTAAGTCATCAATTCTATTTGGCAAGCACATAGTACCGGATTCAAGAATCGAGATTCAAAATATTTTGGGAATCAGTAACTTAGGTGGGTTAGGACAGTATTTGGGCCTACCGGAAAGTATAGGAGCCTCTAAAACTAGAGTATTTGCTTTTGTTGCTGATAAGTTACATGCGAGGGTAGCAACTTGGGCTAATCGATTCTTGTAAAGAGTTGGGAAAGAGGTGTTGATTAAATTGATCCTTACAGCAATACCGACATACGTAATGAGTTGTTACAAAATACCAAAGGTGGTTCTTCAAAAAGTCCAGTCAGCTATAGCTAATTTCTGGTGGTCAAACTCTGGTTCAACCAGGGGTATCCACTGGAAAAAATGGAAAGATTTATCTCATCCAAAATCTATTGGAGGATTGGGGTTCCGTGTTTTAGAGGATTTTAATACGGCCCTCCTAGCAAAACAGATTTGGAGGCTACTGGAATTTCCACAATCACTACTAGCAAGAGTATTAAAAGGGAAGTACTATAAAGATAAAAGTATTATGAAGACGTCCATCACGGGGCAAGTGTCGTACAGATGGAGAAGCATTATGTCTGCACGACCTTTAATTACAAAAGGATGATTAGGAAAATTGGAGACGGGAGACAAATCAAGATTTGGGAGGATCCCTGGATACTGGGCATTATCCCAAGGGCCGCAATAAGGTCGTCTCTCCATTTATTTCCGGATGTGACGGTAGATCAATTTATAGATCGTCAAACCGGTAAATGGAATGAAGTTTTTAGTTCGGCAGTATATTGAATTGAATGACACGGATCTGATTCTCGCTATTAGATTGCCAGCCCGTGCACGGCAAAATTATTAGGGTTGGCATTATACGTCGAATGGTCGCTATACTGTTAAATCAAGTTATCAATTAGTCGATAATAGGATGGATCAAAGAGAGTTTGGGCCAACTTTCGACACTTTATATAAGAGTTGTTGGAAGCTAGAATGCCCTCCTAAGATAAAACATTTTATTTGGCAAACGCTGTCTGGATGTACAGCTGTGTACCAGAGCTTAAAGTGTCGTGGGATCAAACAGGATCCTAGGTGTTAGCATTGCGGGGCGGATACAGAATCAATTAACCATGTGTTATTTGAATGTCCACCGGCGTTACAAGGTTGGGCCTTATCAAGTATTCTCTCTCCCTTAGGGGTTTTCCCGGGAAATCACTTTGGTATATTTTGGAGTATCTGTTTTCTAGGACTATACATCAAACAGACCTGGGGATTTTTCCGTGGATTATTTGGCATATATGGAAGGCGAGGAATGGTTTTTGCTTTACACAAGTTGACTAAATCTCCAAGTTATTTTGGATAGAGCATCTTTAGATTATCATGAATGCACTATGGCCCACCAGGATAATCCAAGTTTACGAGACCCACGGGGGATTATTCGAGATTTGATCAAATCACCCATTATATTTCCTACCATAGCTAATCTTGGTTTCACGGGCTATAAATGCTTTGTGGACGCGTCCTGGACGGCGACTGATCCCTACACGGGGATCGGTTGGATTTTCTTTCCAGATTCGGTGGGAGGAATATGTTTGGGATCCATGCGGCTCCATCGGAGTCTATCACCACTATACGCGGAGGTGGAAGCAGTGCTTGGGGTAATGGAGGTTATGGCGGAGTGTCAAATCCAGGAGGTGGAGTTCTCGACAGACTGCGAGACGGTCTTTTCTATCATGCAACACCCAGAGGAGTGGTTGACTTTCATTCCGTATCAGGAGGAGTTCCAAAGGCTCAGGTCTCGGTTCTTGACATGCTCATTATCGGTTATCCCAAGACGTTTAAACTACAAAATTGATGCACTGACCAAATTAGGTAGAGTGACAGGTTTTGTAATTCAGTAATGACTAATTTTTATCTATCGTTGACAAACAAGTTGACAAATAAGGTAGATGATTACAATTATGCTAAAAACCAATGATGGAAAATAGATCCTATCTTAATAGATATTTATGTTAGTATAATCAGTTAGACATTTTTTATATAATTTAAAAATAATACCCGCGGCCACAGAATAATAAGTGTTCTATATTCCCTTCATTAAAAACAAAAATCTTAATAAAATTTAACAAAAAGTTGGGAATTCACGTTTCATTGGCTTCCACTTGTTCTGGAATTTTATCCTAGCCTATGCCTAACCTCTCTATTTTTAATAGTTTCATTGAGCAACACTTAAATAGATTCATGAACCTCTTAGCTCTTGTTGACTCCAAAAGATAAATAAATTCATAAAGCCCTAAAAATTTACTAAATTTGGTTTCATTTTAAATTTCTTTTCTGATTATAACTTTCAATTAAAGTATTTAGTTTTGAGTATTATAGTCCATAGATGGTGGATGTCTTAGTATATGACAAGCGAATCTCATATATACTACATAAATATTTTCAAGAATACTGTTGACTAGAATAAAGTTAATTGGTAGATTAATATATCATTAATAAGATAATTATAACTCTTAAAGTGTTTTAATTTTAAAATTCCCTTGAACAAGAGTCAACTAGCTAGGAATTGATTCATACGAATGGCTGGAAACAAGTAAACCGCATTATAAATAGTACATAAACGACATTTCAATAAGTTAGCGGTACTAAAATAATTTATTTGTATGATTTTAAAATGATTTATATTTGATTCTTTTTTGGTTAATTAAAACTCCTATATTTTTTGTAAAAAAGCTTAACTATACAGCCATGCAACGAGGAAAGTGTGCCTATATGCGTCATACCCATTTTCTCAATTTACTATATAAAAATTATTATTATTATTAAATTATATATATGTTCGATGTTCATTTGTCCTCACGCTAATGTGCATTCTTATAATATTATTATGTATAAACCGATTTTTTTGTTAGAAATAATTACTTTGGTAGAGTTTTGCGACGGTTTCAGCTAAGTTTTGTTATACATACAAGTTCTGTTATGTGTAATTTGATAGTATTTTTATTGATATAAGAAATTCAAATGCTATATATTTCGTCGATTTTATGCTAGATAAGAAAAACTTATGAAAAATAAAGGTCCCGTATGACCCACTCGAGCAAATTATTAGACTAAAATTGAAAGTTCAATAACCAAAAATAATTCTTATATATACAGAATAGATCAAGATGTTAAAACTCTAAATTTATTGCGAACCTTGAGTAAAATAATTGTAAGCACAAAATGCATGATATGGCGAAATCTATATATCAGTAATATATACTGACCACTTGATCAAACTATCAACTGTCTTGATCAAGTTATCCACATGATAGATGACTTTCACATACATGCGTGCGGGTATAAATATTTTTAATTTAAATAATTTTAAATTATATTATCTTATATATTAGTAATTTATTTTTAATAATTGATATTAGACTAAGCACTAAATATAAAATTAAATTGATACGTGAAAATTATTTTTTACAACAAAATTTCTAAATATAATATACATTATATTAAAAAAGAAATTTTTTTCTTTAATTAACATCACATTTTATATTGTACATATGATTATGTTATGAAAACCTTTTTCTAGACATTAAAAATATTCATTGATGTAATCGGTTGGCAATTGACATGAATTTCCATACTAATTTTTTTCAACAAAATGTGAATTTAAATCTTTTTGGTTTTTTTTATTAATTTTATTTTTGTAAGCATATGAGTTTAACATAGAAATAAAGAGCAAATATTTTACTATTTTGTACATTATTTTTATAAAAAGAAATAAACACATAGATATAAGAGAATGTCATGAACGATTGCAAAATTATGAAAAATGCTCTCACGTTTCACCTCATCAAAAATGCCCTGCTTTTTGAGTGAAAAGGACAAAATTGGTCCATGCTTTTGGCATGGCATGGTGGAGAGAATGACACAATGTACATGTCCATGTAACATTAGTTGATCATATGATCATATGAGACATATGTTCATGTTTATAAGTTGAAATTGTATTGGTCCATGTTTATATAGTTTATTATTGTTAAAAAGAATAAGTTTTATATGATCATGTCTAAAAGTTGAAATTGTATTAGTCTATGTTAATGTAGTTCCTTATCCCTTAAAGGAATATGTTTGCGTCCACGACGCAAAGATAAAAATGTGAAAAAATTGGAGAGAGAAAACGTTCATAACATTTCTGATAAGTATAAGCAGTGTCAAAGTATTTTGATGATTTTATTTGAAAAGAGGATTTTTTCATAATTTTCTCTAGATATAGTGTCTTATGTAAATATGTTGCTAATATTTTGTATACATCCGACCCTAAAAAAAATATCGTTGCATACAATTTTTTTTTATATGACGTGAACTTTTTTGTGTAAAAATGATGAGTAATAACAAATTAGCATAATATTACCAACCAAAAACAAATAGCAGCATAATATGCAAAGTAATACAAATTTGCATACATGGTACCTTATATATTATTAGATGAGTGATTTTAAAAAAATTTATGTAATAACAAACAAATATGTTGTTATCTATTTTTGGAAATTTTCGGATAATTTTAGAACTTAATTAAGTGATAATTATATATTTTTAAAACAAATTAAAACAAAAATTAAATTAAAAATCGCTTAGAGAAATGTAAAATTTTATATGAAGAATAATTGTGTAATAAACCACATATTGACATGTAAGCCAATAATATATAAGATATTCCAAGATTACTTAATACCTTTTCTTTTTGATAAAAGTATATATATATATATATATATGTTATATTAGTTTTTATATATTAAAATTGTCTCTTATCAGCTTACTTGTATTTAACACGAAGATTAGGTTCAGAGATTCTAACTCTTCCTATATATGTGTTTAATATAATATGTAAATGTATGACAAATTTTCATATTAGTCGGATTTATCCAACTAGTATGTGAGATTAATCGAATTCATCTATATTATTCTCAATATTATTCGGATTAATTAGTCAGATATGTAGCGGATGAGTCTGAATTATTGTCAATATAAAAAAAACATACAAAATTTAGGGTTATCTCTGGAATATTAAACCCTAAAAGTGATTTATTTTTAGTTTTCGATGTATGTAGTGAAATAATTAAATGAAATTGAGTGGTGTTGATTTAGGGTAATAGGTAGAGACAAAACGCATCCATGTCTAACTTTGTGCCTTTGTCCTCTCATCATGTGTGGCGATGCTCTCTCTATCTCTCGCTACGTCCTAAAACCTATTTTGATCATGCAACTATATATATATGACTATTAAATTCTACAATTACTTCTTCTTTTTGGACGTTAATATATTATAAATATAAACAGAGAAAGGGATCAACATCGAGACCTTTTGGTTAAATTACTATTAATTGTGTTATATTCTGATGAACGACGCAACGTATATGAGCATCGTCTTCCAATCCGTAAAGAGAGAAAAAGAGAGACAAAAAGACCCAACATGCAAACTAAAAGACACGAGCTTTCGGTTGCTTTCCACTTTCCTGATTCTTCTCTTTGGTAAACTCCTTTACTTTTTACTAATATTTTTATATTTCTATGTAATCAAGGAACATGTTTTGTTATCAATTACCTTAGAACTCAAAATTAAAATCACATTTGGTTGTCCGAGGCCTTGTGATTATGTGGTAAAGGGATATAGTTTGAGACACCAACACGTTTCAAGTTCGAACCACATATTATATGAAACAAAAATACATTGTCTTAGTCTCTTAGACACCCACACGGATAAGAGCCTTTATTCCGAACAATTTTCATATTAGAAAATGGGTCTATTTGTGAGCTCACTTCCCTTAAAAATTGGTATGGGTCTTTTCGTATGAGATTAATCGTATTTTGATATTATGTTGTAAAGATTTTAGTTGGAAATTTTTGGTTGAAATTATAAAATTCATGAATGGGTAATGATATAATTTAGGAATATTTATATAATTTCTTTGAAATTTATGTTAACCATTTTTATGAATTTTTAAGAAATGTATTAGTTATTCTAATGTGTATATATAATTTTATTCTCGATCGGGACTTTACGTGCATTACCTAATTAACACTAAGATGTTTTCTAGCAACTATAAAAGGAAAATTTGTTATCTTAATTAAATTGTTTGTACCTACAAGGATTTTGGTAATTTTGTGCTATATTGTTTGAGAATAAATTCGACAAACATTGAAATCGATTTAAACCAAATGTAGCTGTTACATCATGATATGAAAGACATTGTATACAATATAAAGTATATTCCACGTATATATATAACAAAAATAAAAAATAACAATACAAATAGATAAATAGGAATCGAAATCTATGGAATAAACCCCTTATGCTTTTATCTCTAACGTTTTAGGTCTTACCATCTCTGTCATTTTATAGTTTTTTTTTTTTTTTGAAAATAACATTTTATAGTTTCATATTTGTTGTCAAAAAAAAAAAAAGTTTCATATTTATATGTTCTTTAAACTGATTTACTGCATGCTTTTTTCGATATTATATACACACTTACACCTATATATTAATTTAAAAACTTGAAAATAAGACAAATTTCAAATAAATCATAACTGAAAAAGAAAATATATAATTTATAACTACAAAAAGACGAAAAATCATGATGGAATCCAACGGGTTTTTTTCCATATATATTACTAAGTTTAGATATTAATATTAACTCTTTATTTTTGTGTAGCTAGGTTTTACAATTTCTGAAATGATTATTCATGGCCTTAAATTTTTTTTTTTTGTCAACGGCTTTCATAACCTTAATTAGAAAACTAAATTGCATGTGACTTTTAATCTAATGATAAATGGTAAATTTATTAAAGACATGCATTTGTATAATTAAGAATCGAGTCATACTATTTATATTATATAAAAAATTAGTTATTAGATCGGAGTGTGATAAAAAAATTAAGAAATTAAAAGTCTTTTGATGACGTCATGATGTATTAAATCAAATATATGGGATAAGCATATATATTTGGGAAATTAAATGGTCCGTCCAATTGAATTTGGTCCTTTAAAAGGAGAAAGTCGATTCCTTTGCTTCCACCTTAAGCGATGTTTTGCCCACAATGAGTGTCTCTCACTATCTTCCTTTAACCTAATTGGAAATGTTTGTTCCTTTTTGATCTTTGTTGCCTTTGTGTTTTCCCTTTTAGGTAATTTCCACATTGTTAATTTTATGTTTTTGTTTTTGTTGTTGTTGTTAATTTCTTAATTTTATGTTTTGTTTCCAAAATTTCTCAGTATTACTGTTTAAATTTCCTTTAAAAATACAACAAAAACATTTGATAAGCATTTGACAAGCTTAATACAAGGTTACAGAATTCTTTAAAAATATGTCATTGTTAGGAAAACATAACATAAAAAAACAGTATTTAAGAATGTTTTCTTCTATCATCTTCCTTCTATTACAAAAAATAGGAATGTTGATTTTTATCCACCAAAGTGATATTTACAAGGAAAAGAATCAGAGGAACAAAACTCTGATTTGAACAAATAAAGAATTTGGGCATCCTTATGGCAAACCACCGTTATAGTAAGCCTTAAAAGCTATGAGGGGGCAAATAGTGTAAAGGTGAAATCCTATTACGAATAGACTTGTCAATTAATCGAACAAGGATAGAGGAAGAAATCCAGTTTTTGCCATGAATCCGAACATTTCTCTTTCGCTAAAGGTGATAAAGCGCAGTCTGAAAAACTAACCGAACAAGAATCATGTCAAGACCAGAGAAATGTTGCCCAAACAAATCAGTAATAGTGTCATGCCAATCTAAGAAATAGAGCAACCAATGAGCTTGCTACAAAGTTAAAATCAAACTGAGTAGTTATAGGGACAACCAAAGAATAAGTGATCATTAGTTTTATTTCTTTCTCCTCATAAGGAACAACCTTGCGTGAGCCCCCAAGTCCTCATACAGAAATCAGTTGAGAGACGATTTTGTATGGCTAGCCAAGTAATAAAAAAGTACCTTGGAACAGCTTGAGGAAACCAAATCAAAGAGAACCAAGAAACCTTTGATCCTAGAACAGGAATCTGTCTCTAAACAGCAGACGATGAGTATAACTCTTTGAAGTCATTAGTGGAATGTCTCCAAAGAAAAACATCAGGACTAGAATCAGGATTGGAAGACTAGAGAGCAAAACAGCAGAGTAAACCTGCTATAAACGTCTACACCCTGCCAAACTGTTGTTAGAATTAACACTAAAGATTAAGTATACTTGCGGAAAATAAAGAGAGAATTAAGGGAGAATATTAGAGAAGACTCTTCTCTCGTCTTACTTATGAAAACATCTTACAATGAGTGTTTATATAGAAGGAGACACAAGAGAGAAAAGGCAAAGTAGAAAAGGAAAAATAGGAAAAAGGAAAAATAGGAAAAGGGAAAATAGGAAAAAAGAAAAATATAATTGGAACCATATCTTGGGACAGTCTATTTTTTCCTTTTTTCCAAACAGCTATGTTGCCCTATAACCCTTTCTCCTTTGCTTCTAGAATAAACGTCTTCTAGGGTAAATGGACTCGACTAATACTCCCCCTCAAGCTAAACCGTAAGGAACGAAGGCTTAGCTTGGAAACCCGAACACTATACCCCATTAAAACCTTGATAAGGAAAACCACGTGGGACAAAACCTTTAGCCAAGGGAAAAAGAGTGTGTAGAACTCGCGTTTAGAGGACATGAAGTCAAGAACGTTTCAAGCTCACAAGACCAAGCTTACTATATATGTGATTGCAAACCTTGGTACTTGCGGCTTTGGTGAAGATGTCCGCCAATTGATCCTCACTTGGTGTATAACATGGGAGAACTACACCTTCTTCTATGCGCTCATGAACTTTGTGACAATCCACTTCTACGTGCTTAGTTCTTTCGTGAAAAACAGGATTGAATGCTATGTGAATTGCTGCTTGGTTTTCACAATGCATAGTAGTTGGCTCTTTTGCTTCTTGGTCTAAGTCCTTGAGAAGAGATCGCAGCCATACCAATTCATCGGTCAGCCTCCTCATTGCTCTATACTCTGCTTCGGCACTCGAGCATGCCACTACCTTTTGCTTCTTTGTCTTCCAAGTCACTAGGTTGCCTCCAACAAATGTACAATACCCTATGGTAGACTTCCTATCATTCCTATCTTCAGCCCAATCCGCATCACAATATCCCGCAATATACGAGCTCTCATTTTGTCCCATCCAAATGCCTTGATTCGAGCTTCCATTGAGATACTTGAGAATCCTCTCCATCATTGTCCAATGATACTTTGTTGGTGCTTGCATATGTTGACTCACTTGATTCACTGCAAAACACAAGTCGAGCCGAGATATTGTAAGATAAATTAGCTTACCGACAAGCCTCCGATATTGTGGAATGTCGTCAAACGGTTCGTCGTTCCTCTCCCCCTTTCGGTTGACCTTGTAGCAGTCTTCAAGAGGAGTCTTGGCTAGTCTACAATCATGCATACCCGTCTCATTAAGAAAATCGAGAGTGTATTTTCGTTAAGAAAGAAATAAGCCATCCGAAGATCGGTAAATTTCAATCCCTAGAAAATACCTTAGTTCCCCTAGATATTTAATGTCAAAGACAGATTTAAGATAGATCTTGGTGGCTGCAATCCCGTCCTTATCATCACCAAACATGATAAGATCATCGACATAGATCAAAACCACCACAATACCTTGAGGACCCTTAAAGGTAAAGAGAGTGTGATCAAGCCATAAATTGCTTTCCGAAGCCTTAGAACTTTTCCGGGAGGGAACTTAGAGTCAAAACCTGGAGGCGGGACCATGTATACCTCCTCATCAAGTTCACCTTGAAGGAAAACATTCTTGACATCTATCTGCCACAATTCCCAAGATAGATTAGTAGTTAAGGAAAGAACAACCCTTACTGTGTGGATCTTGGCAACCGGTGCAAATGTATCGGTGTAGTCAACGCCATAGGTTTGTGTGAATCCGCGAGCAACAAGTCGAGCTTTGTATCTCTCAATAGTTCCATCACTCTTGTATTTGATGGTAAACACCCACTTGGATGTCACGGCTTTCTTGCCTTTAGGTAAATCCGCCTCATCCCATGTTCAGTTTCTTTCCATAGCATGAATTTCATCATCAACCGCAACCTCCCATTCCTTGATTTGCTTAGCCTCATCATAGCTTTAGGGAACCTGGTCCAACACAATTTTGCCAAGAAAAGCTTGAAAATTAGAAGGTAAAAGGTCAATCGAAAAAATCGTTTGGGCAGTTGGGCCACGACTTGAGTATTGTAATAGACCCTCGTGTTTCGAATCCGTGTGCTTCTCCGGAGAGGTTGAGTACCCGTTGTTGGTTCTACTATCGGAGCAACCGGGTCAGGTCCGAGAGATGGATCTGTCACAATATGATCGTTCGGTGAGTCTTGCGGACCCGGAATGTGAATAGAATGGTGGTCTTGGGTGCAAGGCTGTTGATCTGTAAGGATTGGTGCACTCGGGGCACTTGGATCCCGGAGAGAAGTAGGCTGGGCGCTTGGAGCCCGAGGAGAAGGTTGGGGGGCGTTTGTAGCCCCGTAAGATTCAGTCGTGGGGTCTTGAGTCCGAGGAGTACTTTGGGAGTTTGGAGCCGATGATGAGTCTACTATGCCTAGGTGGTGAAGGAGGAACCATAAACTGGCAGACCTATCCATTACTGGTTCTGACAAATCACATAGATCCTCCCAATTCCTTTCTCCATAGAATCCACGATCCTCAATGAATTTTACATCCCGAGAAACAAGAATCCTCCTAGAAACTGGATCATAACATTTGTATCATTTTTGGGTGGATGAGTAACCTAGGAACATGCACTTCTTGCTCTTGGCTTCAAGTTTGTTCCTAAGCTCTCCGGGCACTAAGACAAAACATACACAACCAAAGACACGTAAGTGAATCAATGGAGGTTTGGTTTTGTTTAATACCTTGTATGGAGACACATCTTGGAGAATTTTTGTTGGTATCCGGTTAATGAGATAACATGCTGTCATGACTGCATTCCCCCCAAAAACTTATAGGAACATTCATATGAAACATAATGGATCTTCTAACTTCCATCAAGTGACGGTTTTTCCTCTCCGCAACCCTATTTTGCTGTGGGTTATAAGGGCAACTTGTTTGGTGTAAGATCCCTTGTTTGGTTAGATGCTCTTGGAAGGTTTTACTCATGTATTCGCCTCCATTATTTGTCCTAAGTACCTTCAATTTTGAGTTAAAGTGATTAGTTACATAAGCCTCAAAATTTTTAAAGGCATCAAAGACTCTATCTTTTGATGGCATAAGGGTTATCCATGTATATTTCAACTTTTCATTTATAAATGTGACAAAGTATTTATGGTGATCTCTAGAGACACAAGGAGAAGTCCAAACATCCGAATGCACAAGATCAAAAAAAATTTCATAGATAGTAGAAGATAATGGATAAATCGATTTGCAATGTTTTCCTAAAATGCAAGCTTCCCAATCAATATTGTTAAACGAATGATTAGGCAACATAAGTTTCATAGCACAAAAATAAGGGTGACCAACTCTAGCATGCCAAACACGATTACTAAGGCTTCCAACAGCGGAATTAGACACAACCGAACTAGTGCGACTATTCCGAGATAAGAACTTAGGATCTTTAATAATATAAAGTCCATTTTGCACTTTCCCTTGTCCAAGCATCAATATCCTGAAATTTCACATCGTTAGGTCCAAAGATAGCATAACAATTTAAGTCCAAAACAACCCTCCTAACCGATAACAGATTCGAGGTAAACTCTGGTAAATAGAAGGCCCTAGATTTCTTATCAAATAGATCTAGATTCCCTACTCCACTAACCGATATCCTATTTCCATTTCCTATCACAACACTTCCCACAGCTGGTTCTATGTTACTAACTAACCCCTTATCACTTATCATATGATGAGAGGCTCCAGAGTCAATAACCAAAGGTTTAAAGAGAGTTTGAGTGTAATAGCACATACCGGAATCCTTTAAGGATTTAAGAGAGTTGATTAGGGATTCAAGGTCGGATCTCTTTATATCTCCATTGAACGAAGATGAGGTTGCGGTCAAGTAAACTTGATCCTTGGAAGGGGCCGAAGGCGAGCCAAGCATATGCCCATGATCGGCCGAGATTTCGTGAGACAAGTTAGCCTTGGGATCCTTGAACCTTGATGGCTTGAGGTGTGGATAAAGCACCCAACATTTCTCCTTGGAGTGGCCTTTCTTCTTGCAGTAGTCACAAACGGGCTTTTTCCTCTCCTCAAACTTCCCTTTGGCCTTATTTGCGGTAACGAGACCCGAGCTTCCTTTTCCTTCAAACAACTCAATGGATCCTTGCTCTTTTTGGATTTGGGAGCAAACATCTTCAAGACTAGGAAGGGATCTGGAGCTTGCGGCTGACCTAAGGATGTGCTTCACAAGGTCCTTGTAATCCGGATTAAGATTCATCAAGAGGCTGAAGACCTTATCCTCTTCGTTCCTTTCCCTAATTACCTTCGGATCCACAGAGAATGGCCTTAACATGTCAAGTTCTACCCACAAAGATCTAAACTTCCCAAAATATTCGGCGAACTCCATTTCCTCTTGAGAGAAGTTGGCTAGAGTCTTCTTCACTTCGAAAACCCTTGTGAGATTTGAGACATTCCCATAGACCTTCTTTAAGGTGTCCCACAACTCTTTAGCCGTCTCACAATAGGAGTAAGCCTCAAGGATTGGCGGATCTAGAGAGCTTTGGATGATAGACTTGACAGCTTGGTCCATTTGAAACCATTCATCATCCTCATCAAGAAGATCATCCTTGTCCACGTCACTATAAAGAGATTCCCTTGGAGGTCTTTCCCTTACAAAGTGGCTCCAAAAACCCCTTCTTGTGCAAAGTGTGGTCTTCAATGTTAGAGCCCAAAGTAGATAATTGACAGCCTTGAGTGTCACGAAGACCATATGAGACTTAGCTTGGGCGAAGTCCATTGCTTATACGAACAAAACTTTTTCACACCTTATCCCTGAGAATCAAAAGAACCGTAAGGTTGAAACTTGAGGAAATATCGTACCTTTGTAGAGAAGACTTAGAAATCTTTTCCTCTGTTTTTGGAGTTCTTGCTTTGCAAAAAGTCGAACAAGATAAGAGAAACCTGAGAAGATTAAGAGATTAAAGAAGAAGAGAATGACCGAGAATCATTGCTCTGATACCATGTTAGAATTAACACCAAAGATTAACTATACTTGCGGAAAATAAAGAGAGAATTAAGGGAGAATATTAGAGAAGACTCTTCTCTTCTTCTTACTTATGAAAACATCTTACAATGAGTGTTTATATAGAAGAGGACACAAGAGAGAAAAGGCAAAGTAAAAAAGGAAAAATAGGAAAAATGAAAGATAGGAAAAAGGGAAAATAGGAAAAAAGGAAAAATAGAATTGGAACCATATCTTGGGACAATCTATTTTTTCTTTTTTTTTCCAAACAACTATGTTGCCCTAAAACCCTTTCTCCTTTGCTTCTAGAATAAGCGTCTTCTAGGGTAAATGGACTCGACTAATAACTGGCCCGAGAAACATAGAACCAAAGATAACCGACGGCCACATTTGATGTTCTTGGTAAGCAATAACGAATGTCACACTTTCTTGTGATATCTATTAACTTCCCTTCAATGCACTAATTATCAAACCAAAAATGGGAGTTTAGTCCATAATGAATATGAACTTTGGTAAAAGGAAAAACTACAGGTGTGAGCTTTAAAAGCTTATGCCAGACCAAAGAGCCAAAAGTAGTCAGTTTAGCATCCCAAAAGAACCATTTCTTAGAAGGTACTTGTGAATCCAATCAACCCAAAGAGAAGGATTGGAGGAAACAATGTGTCAAATCAGGTGCAGAGGAAAACAACGAGAAGTATCTTTAAGAAGTCGAATCCCAAGACCTCCTTCCTCTTTAGGTCTACAAATATTAGACTAGGACACCTTAGCTTTATTAGTATTAATAGGAAAACCTGGCCAAAGAAAAGCAGAACAAAGTTTCTCAATTTCCTTTTGGCAGCAAGAAGGAAGAGAAAAGTGGAGCACCAGGAGTTGGTTGTAATGACTGATTTAATAAGTTTTAATCTTCTTGCATAAGAAATAACTTTTGTGGCCCATAAAGACAACTTTGATCAAACTTTGGCAATAAGAGGCTCATAATAAGCTTTTGACATGTATTTGGTGGTAAGAGGTAGACCCAAATACCTAACTGGAAGCTCACTAATGGGGATACCCTCTTCAGCGGCGGCAAAAATAGTATGGGAAGAACCTCTACCAGCCACAAAAAATGGTGGATTTGTGACATTTAATTGAATACTAGAAATATTACCAAAATCTCTTATAGTAGTAAGGATACCTTGAAGAGAATGGGGGAGAACTATCAAAAAATTAGAATATCATCAGCAAAACTAAGGTGAGTAAGATTTACATCTTTGCAAAGAGGGTGATAGCCAAGCCGAGAACTAGTTTTTGCAAGAATTAAGAAGTTTGAGAGGACGTTGTTCTTTATCACATAGAGATAAGGTTAGAGGGAACAACCTTGTCGAAATCCTCTGGAACTGGAGAAAATACCCTTAAGGTCCCATTTATCGATACTGAAAAAGAAGTTGTTAATATACAAGTCTAGATCCATTTAACAAAAACATCTAGAAGCTCCATAGTCTGCAAGCCATAAACAACAAAATTCCAGTTGAGAGTATCGAAAGCTTTTGCAATGTCAAACTTAATAGCTGCTCGAAGAGAAATTAGGGAGTTATGGTAGTCTTTGACCAGTTCAGTAGCTAAAAGAACATTCTCAACCGGAAGTCTTTCAAGTCATCAAAGCACTTTGGTTTAGAGTGATAGTGTTCGAGAGAATTTACTTCAAACAATTATCTAGGATTCTCGAGATGACTTTATAAAGCAGATTACAACAAGCAATTAGCCAATAGAGAGACATGAACCTCATAAGAGTAGCAAAACCAGATTCTACCAAGATGATGATAATGAGAGTTTCAAATAACCTTCCAGCCAGGAAGACAAGAGTTCAAAACAGTGGAAAAATTCACTTCTTGAATACGCGTTTCAACAAGGCAGCCAAACACAAGATTAACAGAACGACCCAATTCCATAGTGCAGTATGCTTGCATGGAGCATTAAGACCTCGCATATTCCAAGAGAAAAAATACATCAATGGTTTCCGCGAAGAAACTCTTTTGGTAGAAGTTTTGTAGGACTGATAGGCAGAAGCCTTAGGGAGATCAAAAGCAGATTGAGAGAGCTTCAAACTAGCCATTTTTGACTATGTCTAACAGATTTACGAGGCATAGAGTCAAGGAGTTGAGTTTCCAGAATCTCGATTAATTATCACAAATTTGAACAAACAATAGAAAAATTTAATAGAAAATCTTTGTCAATAGAGAAAAAACTTTATTTTTTTTCAGAACCCCAAAAAGAAAAAATTCATTCAGAAGAAGAAATAAAAATTTTCAAATTTTTATTTAATGTCGTTAGAACTGATAGCAACGATCAAACTCTAAATAGAAAAAATTTTATGGATTTCCATGAAATCAATAAAAAAGTTCCTCGATGGTCATACAAATTAAGAAGTGAATTGGAAGAATTGGAAGGTGAAAATGAAGATAATGTACCAATGGAGCCTGGAATTCGTTCAAGAAAAGGAAAACGTGTTGTGATTTTTACTGATAATCAAAATTCTGATCAAAACGATGAAATGGCTTTGATCCGTTATTCACAACAATCTGATTTTCGTCGAGAGATAATTAAAGGATCCATGCGTTCCCAAAGGCGTAAAACTGTTATTTGGGAAATTTTTCAAGCAAAAGTACATTCCCCCCTTTTTTTTGATAGAATAGATAAACTTTTTTTGTTTTCGTTTGATATACGGGGACTAAAAAAAAAAATTCTTAGAAATTTTATGTGGAAAAACAAAAAAAAAAAAAAAATTGATAAAAAAGAAGAAGAGCAATCAAAAATAAAAGAAAAAAGACGGATTGAAATTGCATC
>JAKUCM010000052.1:0-45800 GCA_023374145.1 Lepidium sativum | reverse complement strand
GAGAGCTTGGAAGAGTCTGATGAGAAGATGGAGATCAACTACATGAGCAATGGAGGTTTTCTTTATAAAAGAGTATTCGTGAAAGAGAAGGATTCAATCCCCTTAATCTTTCTTATAGAGCACGAGCGTCAAGAATCCTAAGGATTAGTTTTATTCACCACAAGGGGTAGCTTAGACTTCACAGATTCAGATCAAGCCACACGTGCAAAATCCAAACTTTGTTCAAAAACAATAGTTACATTCAAAAGTCCATTCAAACTTGTACTTGATCTATTAGATTTACAGCCGGTAGGCTGTGAAACATGTACTACCTGATGAGCGTGATCATCTAAGGTTTAAAATCTTAATCATGTCTTTGTATAAGAGGGTGGTAAATCGCAGACTAGTTCTGGTAGATTTGATGAGGTGTATCCAAATCACATATAGCATAACGATGCGGCTGAGCATTGTGTTGTGCTACAAATTCTCTAGATGTTGTCTCAACTGCTCAATTGTAGCAACGTTATCTTGACCTTGATGATCATCATTATTAGATGTATGACTAATATACGTCATGTTTATATATTATGCATATTTTTTTCCTTTTCACAATTTAGAAGTCACATTCATTCATAAGTTTTCTTTAAATTTGCATTCTAAAGTTTTAGATAGATCGAGTCGTATATTTTCTCGTTTTGAGTCTTTTTAGGTGAATTGGAGCACATATTAGAGCTTTGGAGACATTAGGATGAGGCACACAATCAAGCAATGGAACTGGACCAAGGAAACATGAAGAAACAAGATAAAACAGAAAATTTCGACTTCTGGTCGACCACGTGCCCGACCTGAATCTATTTTTTATGCTTTAAACCCTAAGTTTATGGGATATAACATCTGAGCTTTA
The DNA here is from genome assembly GCA_023374145.1 of Lepidium sativum. Classification (NCBI taxonomy): domain Eukaryota; kingdom Viridiplantae; phylum Streptophyta; class Magnoliopsida; order Brassicales; family Brassicaceae; genus Lepidium; species Lepidium sativum. Next base: position 44,917 of record JAKUCM010000052.1, on the reverse strand, counting down.
ATTTGTAGCCAATTTTAGAACCTTTTGAGAGTGAGTTTTTGAGATAATACTTGAGACTCCTTTGGATGATCCTCTTTAGATCATTCTTTTGAATCAATTAGAAATTTTGTATATGATCTTTTTCTCTTTTCATTATGTTTATCTTCATATCTTTTGTTTTAGTTTTCTTTATTAATATGAGTGAGTAGTATTTTTATGGGTTGATGGTTAGGTAGATCTAGGGTTAGATGACTGATTTTTGATGCTTAGATTGTCAGATTCCTTCATTTAAGATGTTCTAATGCTAGATTTGATTTGGCCATTTGAATCTAGTTGCTATGGAATTTATTGCCCAGAACATGTTTGATTAAATTCCCAAATATTTTTATGAGTTTTTCTTCCCTACCCATTGAGATATCGCCTTTAGTAGATAGGATTTGCTTCCTAATCTTTACCTTTTTGTTTAAGTATTTCTTGTGTTTGAGTTTGTTTAGTTCATGCTCTGTTTTGTTTTGATTTAAGTTGAGTAGTAGTAGTAGTAGTAGTCGTAGTAGTAGTAGTTTAATACTTTGAACTTTGATTGCTTTAGCTTAAGTGCGATTCTTATAATCTTATTATGTTAGTTCTAAGTTCTTTGGGAATTTGATCATCAACGGAAACCGTTTTCACTTGTTGATTAAATGTTATTAAAAAGTGTGTATCAAGGACTTGTAGGATCAAGATTACTCATTGTGGCATTCTTTGATGTATCTCTACTGACTGTTGTGGCACTATTCAAATAGATCTCTTATCTTAGTGAGTTTTTTTGGCGTAGTTGGTGTCATACATATTTGACTATGAAACTCTAAGACTTCTTCGACTTTTTGGTGGTTATCGAGCACCGATTTGATGAAGTTTACTTGCATTTGAACCTAAGACAAGTTTTCCACCTTTTGTAATGGTTCTTCGATCTTCTCCATGTTTGTATGTATCTTAGAAAAAACCTTCCTTTGCTCCTTTGTGTACATGTTTTTCGGAAAGGGAATTGGTGGTCTGAAAAATCAAGGTGCAACACCTTCGACGTCCATCATCATGGTCTTCTTAGGCATTTTTTGTCAGTTTTTTAGTGGCGAGTACAACCTGTTTTACTTATTCACCAACAGCTTGTTTGTGCAACTTACCCTTCGCAACCCAATTCTCATACTTGGCTCCATCCTCATAGAGAAGTCCACCAATCTCATATATCTCTCTCTCACTCTCATCGTTGGAGATCATGATGTTATAGTTCTCCCTGGGTTATTCTTACCCTTTCCTATAATGCCCCCTAAGGCCTTTTTATTGCTTCTGTAGTTTGAGCAACCTGAGTATCCTGCTTTTTCACATGTGTACATACTGCCTCATATATATTGTTAAGGTCACTGTACATATTGTCGACATTTGCATTGATCTCCACTAAATCCTTTTGTTTATATTGAAGAAGGTGTTGCATCATATCCTTAACCTCTTCTTGAGAGTTGTTGGAAGAACTTGCATGTGCATGGTACTCATGTTTCAGTTATCTGATGAAATGGTCTGAAATTCGGCTGAAAGTTGTTATTGCCCAAATTTTGCTACAAGAGTTTACCAATTGACATAATCAACTTCCCTCTAGTCATCTTACATTTTTGGATTCTCCTAGACATAAGCAACCTCTCCCATATCATCACATTGATGTATACCTCTCTGGTTGACTTGGTTTGCTTTAATCAAAATGTCCAGCTTTTCAGTTAATACATATATCCTTTGTATCTCAAGACTGTTGACACGTGCAGAATGATCATACTGTGGACTAAGGTTGATCAAACTCGTAGTTACGTTATCAATTAGGATAAAAGCCTCATCTCTAGTCTTAGTCATGAAATCTCCATTTCTAGCTGCATTGAGAGAGTTCTTGTACTTCCACTTGCTCCACCATAAAAGATATTGAGGCACTTTCTGAATCTCTCCCATGCTTCACCAAAAGATGCACGAGTATGGAATGGAAAAGTAGTAATTTTTCTCCTCAATATAGCGGTTTTGGACTTGTGTAGAAATTGTCCAGAAATGTAGCTCTAGTATCTTCCCAAGTAGTCAAAGATGTTGCATTTTAACCACCTCAACGCTTTATCAGCCAAAGAGAATTGGAACAATGATCAACAATATTTTTGATGTGTTTTTGTTTTCCATTGGAACAATGATAAACAGTTATTGAATTAGGAACAAATCATGCTTTATCTTTTCGTGTTCTTCATCTATTGTTGTTCATAGCTCTTAAGTTAAATTAGCTACCTAGCATATGATCATAGGTTGCTTAACTCACAGAAAGTGCTTGTTAGATGCCTGAAAAACTTAGATGAGTATTCGTCCTTAACCAATAGAAGATGATGTAAAGGCGGATTGTGAACTTATCAGACTTGCTTGCTAATGTGCGTTTAGATCTCTAGGACCACACAAAAGTTTAGGATTTTAGGTTGCTAGACATAGTAGTCAACATCACATAAGTGGGTTTGATATACAATAGTGCCATGTGTTCGATAATTTGTCATATTTGTGCCCTAAATTGTTTCATGATTTATGATTGATTTCCTGATGAATTCTCTGAACCTGCTGCTTTTACTTATTTGATTTTACATAATTTATTTTCATTCCATGAACAGAATGTTGAGTTGGATAAGGTTTGCAAATAAAACTCGACATTGCAAAGGAGTGATCTCGCGATTATGATCAGGATGAACCTCATATCATATCGGGCATCACTTGAAGGAAGGTGGCTTATAGCTTCTAAGATCAAGGTATCTTATATGCTTGAAGAGGTAGTTTATTGGGTTCCATCATGCCAACTATAAGGTATTTTTGACTGAACCATTGGAACAATGATAAACAGTTATTGAATTAGGAACAAATCATGCTTTATCTTTTCGTGTTCTTCATCTATTGTTGTTCATAGTTCTTAAGTTAAATTAGCTACCTAGCATATGATCATAGGTTGCTTAACTCACAGAAAGTGCTTGTTAGATGCCTGAAAAACTTAGATGAGTATTCGTCCTTAACCAATAGAAGATGATGTAAAGGCGGATTGTGAACTTATCAGACTTGCTTGCTAATGTGCGTTTAGATCTCTAGGACCACACAAAAGTTTAGGATTCTAGGTTGCTAGACATAGTAGTCAACATCACATAAGTGGGTTTGATATACAATAGTGCCATGTGTTCGATAATTTGTCATATTTGTGCCCTAAATTGTTTCATGATTTATGATTGATTTCCTGATGAATTCTCTGAACCTGCTGCTTTTACTTATTTGATTTTACATAATTTATTTTCATTCCATGAACAGAATGTTGAGTTGGATAAGGTTTGCAAATAAAACTCGACATTGCAAAGGAGTGATCTCGCGATTATGATCAGGATGAACCTCATATCATATCGGGCATCACTTGAAGGAAGGTGGCTTATAGCTTCTAAGATCAAGGTATCTTATATGCTTGAAGAGGTAGTTTATTGGGTTCCATCATGCCAACTATAAGGTATTTTTGACTGAACCATTGGAACAATGATAAACAGTTATTGAATTAGGAACAAATCATGCTTTATCTTTTCGTGTTCTTCATCTATTGTTGTTCATAGTTCTTAAGTTAAATTAGCTACCTAGCATATGATCATAGGTTGCTTAACTCACAGAAAGTGCTTGTTAGATGCCTGAAAAACTTAGATGAGTATTCGTCCTTAACCAATAGAAGATGATGTAAAGGCGGATTGTGAACTTATCAGACTTGCTTGCTAATGTGCGTTTAGATCTCTAGGACCACACAAAAGTTTAGGATTCTAGGTTGCTAGACATAGTAGTCAACATCACATAAGTGGGTTTGATATACAATAGTGCCATGTGTTCGATAATTTGTCATATTTGTGCCCTAAATTGTTTCATGATTTATGATTGATTTCCTGATGAATTCTCTGAACCTGCTGCTTTTACTTATTTGATTTTACATAATTTATTTTCATTCCATGAACAGAATGTTGAGTTGGATAAGGTTTGCAAATAAAACTCGACATTGCAAAGAGTGATCTCGCGATTATGATCAGGATGAACCTCATATCATATCGGGCATCACTTGAAGGAAGGTGGCTTATAGCTTCTAAGATCAAGGTATCTTATATGCTTGAAGAGGTAGTTTATTGGGTTCCATCATGCCAACTATAAGGTATTTTTGACTGAACCTTTGACATCTATGATTATGAGGATACCCACTTGCTATACATTGAAGATGTAACTTCTAGTTTGCATACTCCAAAGCTCATTGATGAATGCTATGATTTAATATGTGAAATTCAAAGACTAATACCTTAAAAGTATAGAAGATTGCTAGAGATTACCATGAAGTATGCTTTGATATTAGTTACATATCTTGATTTTAAGTTTTCAATGTCTCAAAGAATCTAGATATCTTTTTGAAAATCTTACCTAGGGGATGTTTCTTATGTACACAAAATCTTAAATGAGATAGAGAACCCTAAAGTTGACATGAATTCTAAGAAAGAGAATATTGTGTTTTACATGATTGATGGAGATGAAATTGACTATTTTGGGACTAATTCGTTTAAACATGAGGTCGACTTTATTTTTTCACCAAAGGCATTTGATCCTCATGAGCATCCTACCGTCAAGACAAACTCCAAGATATATCCTCTATCTGTGGTAGACTTTTTTGATGTTAAATATGTGTTTTTGCCATGGATAGTTGCATCTCATGTTGCACGTTTTGTTTCTTACCCTGATTGGAGAACGACCTAAGGTGAATTGGCTCAACCTTTTGAATGTCATGATTAAAATAAGAGACTGGAGTCAACCTAACAACTATAAATAAGTGCTTGGTGAGAGGCAACCCACTCGTAGGTTTTTATATTTTTCTGCATTTTTGAGTTTATGTTTTTCTTGTTTTTGTTTTATTGTGTTTCAAGTAAGAAAGAAAATCAGGTCGAACTGTTGAGATTGATCGCTGTACTTCAAGATCGATCTATCCACTAAAAAATTTGGAATTTTCAGACCATCTAGAGTTCAACCAGAACTAGGTACCGTCGATCCAGTGGACAAGCTGAACATGTGCACGATCTATTGATCGACCATACCATTGAGATCGATCGGTCATGTCGGCAATATGCATTTTGCACACGATCTGATGATCGACTACGACATGAAGATCAATTGATCGAGATGTCCGAGCAATTGAGACCGATCAGTCCACTTAGAGACTGATCAATCCGAATGTACATGTTCATATCATTTCTCCATTATCTCCCTTTTGCTTTCTATGTTATTTTTGCATAAATCATGCTTCTTTCAGATTTTTTCTCACTCGGTGTGAAGTAACTCTGAGGAGGACACTTGTTATGACTAACACATTTTCTTTCTTTTGATTTTCTTTTTGAGTCTTTTTGATGTTTTCTTGAGTCAATTTGTTTCGTTGCATCAAAACTGTTGTTGGAACCATGACTTTTCGAGTAATAACTGCATTTTCGGAAACTTAAATGACCATTTTCTCAAGCTTGACAAAGATTTATCACTATTGAAAAACCTAGAGATTGTGCAACTTCTCAACATTACCCATATCCTTTCGAGTATTCGAAGGATCTCATGTCGACTTTGCACCTAACCCGACTCAATATTCTTATCAAGAGGCTTTGTATACATTGGATCGGGTTCTCCCTTTAGTCCTGAAAGACTAATCTGTATGAGTATGATTCTCCTCTCCCAACCTTTCAAAGTACCATATGCCAAATATTTCACTTCTAAAGTAATGATCATGCAAAGTTGGAAGCAAAGTTAGTAGTTTGAGGAAAAAAAATTCCAATGAAGCCATTCTTTACATACATTTTTGGATTACTAAAGATAGAAAAAAATAAAAAGATACCCTAGGTAAGTAGAAAAAAATCAGTTGCGCATCCGATATAAAAAATAAAATGATACTCTAGCTAAGTAGGGAAAAAATCAGCTGCAATATGAAAGAAAAGAGAGGAAATGAACCACAGGGAAGATAGTTTGTATGATCAGGTTGTTACTGAAGAAGAATCCATATATCTTTTGATTGATACGCACTAAAATAACTTAAGAGGTCGGTATGGTGAATTCGGGTTTCTCGCGTGAATTGTGGAGTTTGTTTGGGACATATGAGAAAGTTTGTGAGAAGTAAAAGGTTGTCTCAGTTATGGCAGGTATGTTCTCATGTGGCTCCCTAAAAGGATTATATTTGTAGCCTTCTTAGGACAAAACGAGTTTCTACATTTTCACTCTACTTTTCAGGATTGATTTTTCTTTTGCTTGAGGACAAGCAAAATACTAAGTGTGGGGGAGTTAATAGAAAATGTTTTTGATGTACTTTAACCCTCGTTTTCCATAGTTTTATTGAGTCAAAGTGTGTGTTTTAGATTCTTTTAGTTCGTTTTAGAGTCTTTTCATGTTTTATGTCACATTTGGAGAAGATGAAATGTTTTGAGTGGAAATGACCATATGGAGATGTAGAATCATGCAGATACGTAAGAAGTTTGGATTTCCTTGAAAGACTTCCCATAGTTGGACCATGCTTATATATTGACAAGATTTATCTTCATTTGGCGGTGGTTTGAAAGCACTCGGACAAACGGTTAGAAAGATATGACGTATCCTGAAAATTTGCCGTATGACCAGACCATACCTGTCAGAACGGTCGATTCTAAGTATGGCATCGATCTATCAACCCCAGTTCGACCGTTCCGACCCTGTTTCGCGAGAAAACAATAAAATTTCCATATTTCGCCTAGTTTAACTTATTTTGTATCATGCACGTGTTAAACCTATTTAATTAGGGTTTTCATAACTTTTAGGAACACCACTTTCATAATTTAGAGCAACCACTTTTAGTTTTGTTCTTTGAAGCTCTAGGGAGAAGATCTCTTTCTCCACCACTTTTGGAAAAGATTTTTGAACCCTTTTTCTATTTAATATAGTTTATCATTATTTTTATTTATTTGATTTTACATAGTTTATTTTCATTACTTTCATTTAATGAAACCACAACAACCATTTTGTTTTTTCTTACCTTAAGTTTGTTCCTAAGATTGTTAGTGTAACAATTGGTCTTTGTGGATTTGATCCCTATAGTACTACTTCGTTTATTGTGCACTTGCAGTAGTTTTCTAGGGTTAAAATCTGAGTTTATCAAATTTTTCTTACACTTAATGTAGTCCGCAGGGACTTCATTAGAACTTGTACTACACATCTCCTCATAGTTCTCGATGTGATGCATTGGACTCTCAGGTGGCAAGTTGTGGAAAATGTACACCTTAACTAATATAATCAATTGAGGATTGATCTTATAGTTCTGCCTCTGAAGGGTAGGAGAACGAATGGCAGACCGTTCTCCGACAGTATTGGTGAGGTGTGCCCAAATCACATATAGTGTGACACTGCAGATGTTGGACATTCTGTTGTTGATGTTGTTGTTGTCTATGCAAATGTTCTACTAGCTCTCGTTTCAACCGTTTAGATAGAGTCCTTGTTTCGCTTGCTTTTTAAGATTATATCTACCATATTTGGCGAGAGAAAAATTTGAGGATTCACGGTAAGCCTTGGACTATAGTAGTGGTTGTTGGTAAGGCAACAAGCAAATCTCTAATCGGATTTATTCTTTACACTATATAGATCGTCATAGGCTTCATAACCTTCTTCAAATATGATTCGAAGTTAGAATCCTTTAACTCTTTATTCTTCCTTAGGATTCCTTTTAATTTTTGTGTGTATAAACTCTCTTTTTGTTGATATATAGAGGTTAATTGGTAAGGGTTGTAGCTTCTATTTTTTCGCTGTAGAATTCTGGTTGTACGTTTTTTGTTATGGCTGTAGATTTTAGTGTTGTAGAAATTTTTGTTGTAAACTAATAAGTTTTCAAAGCTAAAATATAAGTGATTTGGGGTTTTGGTTTTGTAAAACTAAAAAATGGCTTCACAAAGCTGGAAAAAATGAAAAAGCACTATAGATTTAGAAAATATATGTAAAGTTTGATTGGTAAATATTTAATGCTTTACAAAAATATGGCTCTCAAAAAGTTCGAGAGCAAAGTCTGACTAATTCAAGTTTAGTGCTTTGAAAAAATAATGGCTCTGTAGAGCTGTTGTAGGATTTACAAAATCAGGCCCATCAGTTTCATATAAAAAAAAAAAAATTGGACCAAAAATATCACCAATTAGCAATTAACTTTATTTAACAAAGATTTCATTCTACATTAGTTTTTCGAATATGGAAAAATTAGGTCTTAAAATATAATATGATTTCAAATTTAAAAATGTTTTAAATTAAATTTTTGATATACTTAAAATATCAAACATGTTGAATTGTTTGATTGTTTCTCAACGAGGTATGGGCCTTTGGTTTAATCGGTTATCGGGTTTTTTCGGTTTTCAAAACTAATTTCAAATTAAACCAAACTAAATTTTCGGTTCGGTTCAGTTTTTTCGGGCTTTTTCATATTTTTTTTAGTTTTTTATTTTAAAATATATAAAAATTCCGGTTTAAAACTAAATTTTGGTTTTTTAAAAATCGATAGGCTTTAAGTAACGACTGAATCGAGAACTGAATTCAAAAATAATTGAATCTTGATCGGTTTTTATGAGTAAACTGAAATTAGACCGAAAACCAAAAATTTTGGTGCAGTCGGTTTGGTCCAATTTGGTCTATACCGAAAGCCCACGCCTAGAAAAAAAAATTAGGAACCCTTTATGTTTTAATTGTCATCGAAAATATCATAGCTGCATTTTGTTTGGTAATGACTCTTTGCGAGACAAAAACTAGGTTCATCTAAATCACTAAGGAAAACCTTAAATCTGAATCATTCCTTTACATAAATATAGATAATTAAATTTCACGACATTGTGGATCCAAGACATGGATCTCTTTCGTAGAACCAATCTCCAAGACACTAAGTAGAACCAAACTTCTTGTGCCTTATTAACACAAGACATTAAGCAATAATATCATCAAATGTGATAAGAGCTTTGGCAGCCGACACTTTTGCCTTCTTCTCCACCATATCTTCCATCTCTAAACACTTTTGCTTCAAGTCATTTAACTTTTCTCCACTTCTGGTAGCCCAGCTTCATTAGCCTTCTCACTCTCTATCTTTTTTGACACTTCATCAAGTTTATTCTCTAACCAAACCAATTTGAATCCAGCATTTCTTAAGGATCCCAGTGCAGCATAAGCATCAAAAACATCATCTTCGGACATTTCTTGAGGTGACTGGCATATAGCATTAATCAGACTGAGTAGGATACTCATATAACCTGTTCTAAGAGTTGGGTTAGATGGACAGAAATTAGATGCAACCTCTGGATGTCTTTCAAACATGAGACTTGGAGATTTTGCCTGAGAAGCGAAAAGATAAATAAAGTAAAACCACATCAAAGTGCCGTTTTACAAATCTGGTAATTTCAAATTGCTGATATTTTGTAGACAAAAAGTTTCTAGTCATTCTTACTATAATACATACTTGGCAGGGAAGAAGTATGAAGCCATGAACATCCTCGGCTATTTTTAAAGTTTCTTCTGTTACATCCGACTTGCCAATGACTTCAAGAACCTTTACCTCCACAACAAATTTAAGTTCCCCATTTAATAGAAAACCGCTATTTTTGGCAAGAATTTCAATCAGAGGAAACACTAATGTATAACCACAGGAGGAATACCTCTCATCCGACCAGCTTCCAGATTCTGTATCACAAAACTGAGTTCATCAAACCACTAATGGAACTATGCATAAGTTGGCACAAAATTTCAAATACTAATCTAATACAGTTACGCAAAACTGAAGATTGATAAACTTTGAAGTATCCTTTGTCAGATTTATTTGAAGATGGAATGGAATGGATTATCTAGGATTGTTACTACTACCAAACTGATGATTATTTTAGGTTATATTGAGACGAGAACTCTTGCAAAGGTAGAACTAGAAAAAGTAACTACCTTGAACTTTTGAATGGGGAAGTTTATCTAAAGATTGATTAACTACAGTTAGACGAAAATTAGCGTGTCTTCACCATCCAGAAGGCAGAGAAGTCGGATTAGCAACGCCCAGATACAAGGAAAAATGAGTAGACTTATCATCTCCCTTAGGATAGGCCAGTAGATTCCTGAAGAAGACCAAAGGAAATAAAGAACAATATCAGGAAAATCCAAAATATACACTAGAAAAAATCTTACCATTTTGCAGCCACCGGTAACGAAATTATCAGAATCTATTACGTCTGATGCCAAAGACAAAAACTTTTTAGTCCTCCAAATGATCTTCTTGTAAAATTCCTTTGCCATTGATTGAATTCAAGGTTCTTGAACAAGATTAGTCTACAAAAAAATCAAGAAAAACTAGCAGAAGGTGAAGTGAAGAAAAAACGTAAAGGCTATGTATAAGTGAAGAAAAAAAATTGATGACAATTGTTTTTTCCAATTCATGTTCTTTCACATCGAACTACGATAAATTATAAGTAAATATATGTCCGTAATACATTTTAGTCCTGAAAACAGACCATAACATACCCCAAGTCTTTTGCAAAACAGAGTTTGCCTTATTATGACTACTCTTTTCAGAAACAGAGTAATTACTTTCTCATCAAGCAACGTCTTCACCAAAACAACAAAACAATGTTTAAATGTTCAAACCAAATCAAATTAAAGATGTCTCAAAGCTTAAATAAACCGGGTCAACCTAAATGAAACCAAACAACACTAAGCCAAAATAAAGCCGAACAAAACCATACATGAGTGTTTTGTTCATTGGAAACAAAATACAGAAAGAAACAGAATCATAACAGCTTCATCGAACGAGTCTTCAGGTCTGAATAACTTTTAGTTCTACTTCTCTCGAAATTTACTTCTTTTCTTTGTACTCAGCCACAGCAACGAAAATTATGATTATTATGAAGACGAAAATCATTTCCAGCAAAAACATTGCTGCTCTGATTACTTTCTTTAAACCAGATATTCCCACATTGTCTACCTGCACATGAAAACAAAATAAATGAAAAATCAGTCTCTGAAGATTTGAAAAAACTAAATTAATCTTGTCTCTGTCACAAAGTAACACAGTTTTAATCTTTCTTATGTTTCTTACCTGTTTGACATTGTTGTTGTTGTCCTTCAGTAGTGAAATTTCCTTAAGCAAATCATTAGACTTTGCCACATCATTTAATGTGTCAATAACTTCAAAAACACTTAGCTCTGCAACAATCATGAGTTTTCCATTCCCAAGAAAACCACAATCTTTTTCATTAAGCTTGGAAAGAGGAAACATTTCTGGAAAACCCCAAGTAGTTGACTTTCGATCAAAACAGTGCACAATCTCTGCAACATTTCATTCAACTAAATTAAGTAATATCAAATACAACACTTGAACAACATATCATTTCATTCCGAACAAGTTCAACAGTAGAAAATTAAAAAAAACTTGACTTTTCCTTTGTCTAATGTGTGGAAGCAGAAGGATTATAGCAAAGATTGGTAATCATATAATTACCTTTCAATATGGATAGCTTTTGAGAATGTTGATTAACTATACTCAAGCGGAGCTTTACAAATCTTCTCCATCCATAAGGCAATGATTCAGCTTCACAAACGTTCAGATAGACTGAGAAGTAATCACAGTTATTTCCTTTGGGATAAGCAAGAAGACGCCTATAGGAAACACACAAAGAACATAATCACGAGCTATTGAAGACATCTCTTAATAATCTACGTAGGTTGAAGAGATCTACTTTATTACCATATGCAGTCGCTGATTAAGACAGGAACAGAACAACACTTCTCAGATTGCAAGGAAGAGAAATTTTTTATCACCCAACCAAACTTCTTTTCCATTGTCGAAGATAAATGATAGAATAACTCGATCTTGTGTGTTTGCAGATTGAAGATAAAAGCATAAGCGATGACACGAGGTATTAACGAGTTCCCTAGATCAAACCGATCTAGGTACGTCTCGGTGAGCAAACAACCTGCTCACAGTGGTTTATAAGAAAGAGTGTTTAACAAGAACCTCCAAGAAACGCCCTCACAACAATACCCCAAGATGATCAATGAAATACAACCCAAAACCCCTTTGGTAAGCTCACTCTCTCACTCAGTATTTGTTGCTATCTCAGTTTCTCTCTTACCTTGGTCTTAATACAACATTTGTTCTCTTATAGTCAACCCCTCTGCTCTGCTCCTCTGCTACTCTCCTCATCTGCTCCTCTGCCAGAAGACCAAAGAAAAAACAGATCCAATGATGTCACAAATGGGCCATGTCCCATTTGATCATTCGCCTGGGCCTGAAACCAGATTCCGGCCCACACCAAGCCTAAACCAAACTTGGCCCAGCAATGAGATATCTGAAACGACATCTTACATCCATTGATGTCAAAAAGACTGCTCAATATCAAGATACAAGAACCTGAAAGAAGAAAACACAACAGTTAATTACTTAGCGTATAATACAGCAATCCTCTTCTATATATGATCAGGAAGAGCAAAATTTGATATACTCTCTGTATTCTGGAATATTGAATAGCGTGTGAAGGAGAGAAAGAAGAGGTTCAAATACTTAGTTGAGAATCAAACTACAGAGATGCATAAATAAACAGAGGAAAAGAGACTTTACTTTGTAGGGCTAAGAAGTAATGTTTTGTTTAAAAGTTACTTAGTGCAATAGATATTAATACTATTGAAACGAGCATGCAGCGAATACGAGCAGCCTTGGCTCATCTTGAGTTGCTTTACGTTTTTCATCATTACAAAAAGTAAAGGAATGGTCAGCCCGATGGTTATAATTAAACTAGAGCCAGCTGGCTTAACCACGACTCCTCAAGTTCCACTCTCTTTCTTCATTCACAAAGACATTACATTAACTAAAACCCTAAAGGACAAAAACAAAGAGATTACTTTATCATCAAGATAGTGAAGGGGCGATAGAGGTAATTCACTCAGCCTTCAAAGTGTATATAATTTTTCAAAAATTAGGTAAGTAGCTGCATAAGCTTAATTGTGACTTAGTTGATTCTCTTCCATAACTACAAGTTCATAAATGTTTAGAGCGTCGAGCCACTCTAGTTGGTAGCGATTCTTCAGACGCATGGATCTAAATCTGAGAAAAGCACTTCAATCACTGCCTCTCTAGGGGACGATGAGTCTTTAAACAGAGGATATTATATCACACACATTTGTTTGGTAGCGACTCTTCATGTGAGAAATTAGATTAATAATTACCATTTATAAGGAAAAAAGTTATTTTCAATAGAAGCATTTCAGAAAGTAGACAGAAACCGAACAAAAACAAAAACTAAATCATTCTTCGACTTATTAGCAAGACATATATAAGGAAGGTGATAACAGCACGGTTCTTGCCCTTTTCATTGGGACTCAAATCAAATTTCGCTTTGCATATCTGGATACAGGAGATACATCATTGGATAAGGAAATTTGAGGTTGTGTGATTCACATGGATTTGTAGGGATTACAATAAGGTAGCTGATACATTAGTGCGTTATCAAGAGTGTGTTTCATCCTTTCAGTTTTTCAATTACATTCCCAGATGTAAAACCTCAATCCTTCACTAGGACTACTACTCTCTTTCAAATTAATTATATTTAATGATGTTATTAAAAAGAAAGTAGAACCTAACTCCGTGTGCCTGAAGAACACAAGACATTAATCAACAATATCATCAAATGAGATAGGAGCTTTTAAAGCTGACAGTTTCGCCTTCATTTTCTCCACCAGATCTTCCATGTCTGAATACTTGTGCTTCATATCTTTCAACTCTTCTTCCATTTCTTGTATCCCAGTTTCAATTGCCTTCTTATCCTCCATCTTTTCTGGCACTTCATCAAGTTTCTTCTCCAACCAATCCAATTTAAATCCAACATTTTTTAAGGATCCCAATACAGCATAAGCATCAGATAGGTCATCCTTGGACATTTGCTCAGGTAGTTGGCATGTGGTGTCAATTAGACTGAGTAGCAAACTCATGTAACATGTCCTAATATTTGGACTCTTCGGACGGAAATCAGATGCAATTTCTGGGTGTCTTTCAAAAAGTCGACTTACATACTCTGCCTGCGAATGGTGTATAATCAAAAACAACATTTCCGGAAAAAAATTACATCATATAACAACAATTAACGTCATGTTGTCCCTACATGTTGAACTTTCGGAATAAAAATTTTGTACGCGTTCTTAATATCTTACCTGTGAAGGAGGAAGTATAAATCCATGAACATCCTCTGCTATTGTTGAAGTTTCTTCTATTAGATCTAATTTTCCAATGACTTCGAGAACCTCTATCTCCACAACAATTTTAAGTTCCCCTTTTACCAGAAATCCGCTATCTTTAGCATAAATTTCAATCAGGGGATACATAGATGCATAGCCCCAACCAGAAGAGGAGTCCTCATCAAAACAATGATCTAATTCTGTAAACTCACAAACACATAATTGTAGATGTTGAATCTGCACATACACACACTTTTGATCTTAAACTCAACAAATAGATTTTATTAAAGAAGAATTTTTCTTACAAAAATTCACTCTTTGTGCTCAACACCAAAGTCTAATCTATTCTCTCAAATCGAACACTCTTTAAACAATCTTTTTTTCTATTCAAAAGTGTTTACCCTGAATTTCTTTCTTCCAAAGCTCTTATAGGCTACTTCCTATCAACTCCTTGATTCTCGGAGATCTTTTATCAGCTCCTTGATTCTCGGAGATCTCTTATCAACTCCTTGATTCTCGGAGATCTTTTCCGTATCAGATAGTTTTTGATTTCTATTGACAAGTCTTATCCTTTGCTTCTTCTTGAAGCAATATCTTCGAATATCTTCCACTCGAATCTTCATCTCTTCCTCTCACGTGTCAAGCACGTGATCGTCATCAGTTGATTTCTCCTGATCTTCTGTTGCTCAGCTTTACGCATCTTCAATCTCCTTGTCATCAGTTGATTTCTCTTGATCTTCTGTTGCTCAGCTTCACGCATCTTCAATCTCCCCCTTTTAAACTTGATGTGATGCCTAAGTACATATTGATGTGATGATCACGAATTCACAACAAAAACTTCTGGATATCTTATTAGCTGTTAGTGTTATGTTAATCTTCTAACTAATATCATATCGTTAAGCAACCGAATAGCAAGATCTTGATTAAACCGAAACACTTTTTTAATCCATTACAACTAATGAGGCAGTCTAAAGTCATGAAATAAATGCCACAGATGGCAAAGAATGAGCACTAGCACTACAATGCTCCCCCTTAATCTCACACTCCCCCTTAATCTTTAATCTCCTTATCATCATCATTTTCTCCCCGTGCTTAGCAGCACATCATGTTAAAAATAACAGAATATGATAAATTAAGAGTATGGATGCGAGGGTCATACCTTTGGCTAATGCTTCCTTGCACATTTCTACCACTTCCATGCTCAGAGCTAACACCGTTTTTAGAAACATCTTTTCAGAGCTGGAGGATGATGCATACATTTTGGTCTTGTTCTTCTTTTGTTGTGCACCAGGAGCAACATTAGCAAAATCAGAATGAACATCAGCAGAAATAGGATGTTAACTCTCAATCAACCGAGTGAGCATAGATGGAAACGGAAGGAAGAATTTGAACTTAGTGGCCTTCGTAGATGTTGCAATATTCTGAATCTGATGAAACATAATCCTGCCGAGATTAAATGGTATGTTCTGCACCAACTTATACGGTATCTGCATTCGCGTTGCAGTCACATAACCATCATTGGTTGTAGGAAACCAATTCGTGCTGCATATTTTATACAACTGATTGTACATTGGGAGTAGATTACTCTTGCGCACCTGAGATATTTTTTTAAACTGACCCTGTGTGACCAGTGAAGCAATATCAGCTTCCAGAACAGCATCTAATTTAAATGGATCTGATCGGTCAGTAACATTAGGAGATCCAAAGACAACATTGATACTCGATGTTGAGAGTGTGTAACTGAAGCCCCGTAGCGGTACACTCCAGCAATCACTATTTTGATTCTCAAATGACATATTTGCCCAGAATTCCTAGAGAATTTCATAATCAAATTCTTCAACTTTATCAACGGATTCCATTAAACCAGCATCTCTCACAATCCGTTCCAACATGAGTTCATCTTTTTCAAATTCATAGGCATGTTCCAAAATAAACCTATCATTAGCAGCAGAGTACAGTTGATACCTGAGTGACACTTGAGATGTCACCAAGACCGATGAATCTTTGGGAGAACAGGCGCTTTTCTCAGTCTTGATCACACGCCGAGTCTTTCGTTTACCAAGAATGGCTGTCAAAGAACTTTGTCTCTTGCGTATACCAGATATGAGGGTTGCTTCAAATTTTACCGACACTGTACAACCAGTGATTTCCACCTCGGCCGCTGTATCCTGAGCTGAAGCCATATCGTTAAGCTTTTCCATTAGATTTTCCGCTTAGGTGATTTCTGTGATGATTGCTACGACACCTCCTTGTTCTTGATTGATTTTGATTCTTTGATTGGCGACTTCCGAGAATCTACAGTCGACTGAATAATCAGGTGTCGATAGACGACTAAGCGACGCTCTATATTTGACACATACGCAATCATTGTCTCAAGAATGTAGCCATTGCACTCCATTTTTTCTTTGGGGTTTTTCTCAGGCTTTCTTTGAAAAGAATGCTTAATCTAGTGATGAAGACACTTTTCTTAGAGATAACGACATGACCTTTCGAATTCACAAGCATTAATGGTCTTTGCAATTAGTCTTATGACTGATTGATTTGACCAAGACTCCTTGCATGCCTCTAGATTGGCGTAACCTAATTCAATAAACCTACAAAAGCCCAATACACAGACACATGCCTAATTTTTGAAATTGGCTCATTAATGGCCCGTTAATTAACTCAATAACAATCTCAATCAACCAATTGACACTCTGTCAAATCAATATAGCCTTGTGAGTGACCCAGATCAACAATCAATCTTGTGAACATTACTTAATTAAGACAATTTTCACCAAATATACACTTTAAAATCATTAAATCTTTATTTACTGACCTTTTGCAGCAACCATAACTCGGTGAAATATAACGTGCACCCTGATATTTTATTCATACAGCCAAATCTGAGACATAGTAGCTAGTCTTTCACATTGTCATGCCTTTATCAACGATGTGACTTGTTTCTAACTACCTTTCCTTCTTTATCAATCTTGTTCTTGAATATCCACTTTGTTCCAACAACATTGACATTCTTTGGACGTGGCACAACTTCCCTGACATTCAGTCTATTAAAATTACCAAGTTCTTATTGCATAGAAGCAATCCAAAACTCATCTAACAAAGTCTCCTTGTATGTTTTTGGTTCAATGTTAGAAACAAAACACACTTGCTCGATGTTCTCACTTTTCTGTAACATGGATGCTAATAAAGCAGTGTTACCCACTATCTTCTTATTTGTCGTCCTCTAGTGACTCTCTCCCCCTGAATCGCATCTATGACATCCGAAGATGAGTGATTCTGATGAACTTAAGGCGACGAAACAAGCAACTGGACAAGATCAGACACTTGAGAATCCCCTGAAGATTGTACCTCATTATCCGCATTTAACTGTTCAAACGTCAGTCCCATGGTGGAGGCATCATTGAAGACAACATTAACTGTTTCTTGAACTGTCAAGGATCTCCGATTGTAAACTCGATACGCTGCACTAGAAACAGAATATCCGAGAAACATCCCTTCATCACTTCGTGAGTCGAACTTCCCCAACTGATCCTTATCATTCAAAATGTAGCAAACACAGCCGAAGACATGAAAGTAATGCACAATTGGTGTTTTGCCTTTCCATAACTCATAGGACGTCTTTAAGGTGCCTTTACACATGTACACACGATTGGTTATGTAGCACGCTGTGTTGATTGCTTCAGCCCATAACTGTTTAGGAGCTTTACTCCCACACAACATTGCTCTAGCCATTTCCTGTAATGTCGTGTTTTTTCTCTCAACTACATCGTTCTGTTGAGGAGTCCTGGGAGCTGAGAATTGATGAGAAATTCCATATTCTATGCAAAACTTCTTAACAGCTCATTTGCAAATTCTCCAAAATGATCAATGCGAATTGACTGGATACCCTTCTTCTCAGTCTTAAGCTGCAATGCCAAAATCTTGAAACTATCTAATGTTTCACTCTTGTCACGAAGAAACCACACCTAAGTAAAACGACTATAATCATCAACCATGACTAGAATGTATCGTTTCCCAGTTATGCTCTCTACTTGAATAAGACCCATCAAATCCATATGCTCTAATTCCAGAAGAACTTTTGATCTCACATCATGAACAGACTTGCGCTGAGTCTTAGCCTGTTTTCCCATACTGTAAGGTTTACATACAAACGATTGATCTCCTTCAATTTTGGGCATTCCTCGAACAATTTCTTGATTAGTTAACTTGGTCATAATTCGAAAATTCATGTGACCTAATCGTTGATGTCACATCTGAACCTCATTATCACTTTTAGCTGACAAACATTGAGTTCCAAGAACCCACATGGAACAATTATTTCCTGATCGAACACCCTCCAATTGTACATTTCCATCTCCAAAGTTACTACTGGTAATCCCCTTTCCTTGAATTTTGCCTTTAACACCATCTCCAAAGGTAACCTTGCCACCTGTAATTTCTTCAAGCCCTTGAAGACATTTCTGTTCTCCAGTCATGTGTCGTGAGCATCCACTATCAAAGTACCAATCACTGTTTCCATTATGTGACTTGCCTCGCCCATCTATCAAACCCTAAACATTGCTTTGAAGTGACCGTAACCTTGACATTCAAGACACTGTTTGTCTGATCTGTTGTTATCTCTGTCTGCTAAAGTTCGAGCTGATGTTTGAAAGTCTTTCCACTTACCTCTTTTAGCCTTTCGCATGAATTTCTTCATTATCAAACCAACTTTTTCCTTAAAGTCTTCTATATATTCTTTTACTTTTGGCTCCTCTTCAGACACAAGAGCAATACTCTTTCCATTCATAGCATGATCCTTCTTACACATCTGAAGCTCATAAACCTGCATCATTCCCACAACTTCATCATACTTTAGGGTATTAATATTACTTGTTACCTCCAATGCAGACCTGTGGCCGTGAAATTTTTGAGGAAGACATCTCAATTTTAACAAGCTTATTCTCCTTATATGTATTTCCTAATACAAGAGCTTCATGAGCCATTGATGACAGCTTGCTGCTGAATTCCTTAATTCATTCATCATGTTTCATTGTCAACGTCTCAAACTGAGAAGCAAGAATCTCAATACGAGTATTCTTGACATTGCTAGTCCCTTCATATGACATAAAATATTTCACTCTTCTTTAGCTGTTATGCATCCCTGAACCCTTCTAAACTGATTCAAATGCAGACCATTGAAAATAGCTGACAGAGCTCAAGAATTCCACTTAGCCTCAGCTTTTTTTTCAGGTGGTTGCCATCCATCCTCAACAGCCGACCATGCATCGGTATCAATTCCTTATATGACTTACATCATCTGCACTTTCCAGTACTCATAGTTATCTGGATCTAACTTCAATGGTTTTGCCACTGCCACTAGATGCGGATTATCCATCTTTCCCAAGACCTACACCTGTAAAGATTTTTAAAGAATATGCGGTGACCTGCTCTGATACCAATTGTAGATGTTTAATCCGCTCTCAACAAATAGACTTTATCAAAGAAGAACTTTTCTTATAAAAATTCTCTCTTTGTGCTCAACACCAAAGTCTAATCTATTCTCTCAAATCGAACACTCTTTGAACAATCTTTTTTTCTATTCAAAAGTGCTTACCCTAAACCGCTTTCTTCCAAAGCTCTTATAGACTACTTCCTATCAACTCCTTAATTCTCAGAGATCTTTCCCTTATCAGATAGTTTTTGATTTCTATTGACAAGTCTTATCTATTACTTCTTCTTGAAGCAATATCTTCGAATATCTTCCACTCGAATCTTCATCTCTTCCTCTCACGTGTCAAGCATGTGCTCGTCATCAGTTGATTTCTCCTGATCTTCTGTTGCTCAGCTTCACGCATCTTCAATCTCCTTGTCATCAGTTGATTTCTCCTGATCTTATGTTGCTCAGCTTCACGCATCTTCAATAATATCTAATCAATGCCTTTACATGAACTTTGCACTTGAACATTCAACTACATTGTTCATAAGTTGGCATACAAACTTTAAAACTATCTAATCCGAAAACATAATGTCAGGCAACATCAAATAGAAAATATTGTAAAACAAAACGACACAAAACTCAAATTTTAGTACAGTTAGATTATCTTAAATTTTTATTATCTATCCAACAGGCTATTTTGAGTTATGACATTGACAATGACAATAATTTAGAGGTAAGAGCTTGAGCAAATGTAGCAATGGAAAGTTACCTTTTGATTGGAAGCTTTTAACCGATAATTTATTTACTACACCAAAATGATATTTAGGCCATCCACATCAAAGAACCCCATTGGGGTGGCGGACCCTGATTGACTCCGTGTTCTTTTTTTTGTATTTTTTTTTCTAAGGGCCCCACTTTCAACATCCTTTGATGTGGGTGCTCTTAGTGTGTCTTCTCAATCCTGAAGGCAAAGACTTATGATTGACAACACCCAATAACAAAGCCAAATGAGTAGAATTCTCCTTTCCCTTGGGATAGGCGCATAGATTCCTGAAAAGAACAAAGCACAATATTACCCAAAATAGAGAAAATCACTATAAAACATACTAAATTCTTACCATTTGCAGCCACCAACTATAAAAGTATCAGAAAAAATATTGTCAGATGGCAACAAGGAGAAATCTTCAACCGTCCAAGTGATCTTTGTATCAATTTTAATTCCCATTGATCTTCCATTCAAAATTCTAAATGAATATTACTCTGCAAACAAACTAGCAGAATGTGAAGAAAAAAATCAAAGAAAACACAATCAGAACATAAAGAGATGATGAAGGAAAACTAAAGCAAAGAGAATTCGAATAGAAAAGCAAAATACTTTATTGATAACGCCAAATGAATGCTCACTAGAAACAAAAGTTAGGAACTTCTAACTCACCACTTGTGATTAGGAATCTCTGTTCTAAGAAGTAAGAGATACGATGGACGAGGATCATGAATAAAGAGAACCCTAGTTTAGGAATTTCTGTTCTAAGAATTCATGGCGGTGATTCTACTCATGCTCCAAGAAGAAGACGAAGATTTGGACGACCTCGATCAAGAGGAAATCATCCACGATAAGCTAATTTATCCGGTGCTATGAATATCTCTCGGGTCATAACTAGACCGATGCAAAAGGAAATGTTTTGCTGAAAACCCGAGAGCCATATGATCGTTTCCTGTTTCTTTCTTTGTTCATCTCAGGATTCATGAACTTCAGAAACGAATTATCTGTTGCTACAGGTTTTGGAGAAACCGAAGCTAATCGATCTATTCTTTTGTCTTCAATCAATCTCCTCCTCGGCTTTTTCTTCTAGATCTTAAACCTTGTGGACTGTTGACCAGGCCTCTTGACATGGGCCGTTGTCATTTGAGGCTTTTGTTGGGCCATCATCAAACTTTAATGAACTGAGGTGATTGGGCCAAAAGAAAACGAAACCAAGTTGGGCCAAGCCCATGTCGCGTCTGTATTATGATAAATACAGACGCCCTTCGTCTTTCTCCTCCACCACCTGAAATCACAGAAGAAAACAGAGTAAGAACAAGAAATAGAGCAAGAAGAGAAGAGATTACTCGATGAATCGAGTAAGAGAGAGATAAGCATCGAGAGAGAGATAGAAGCTTATCTTGTGGTTGAATCGACAGAGATTATTGATTAATCGTCTGTGGTTCTTCGGAATCATCAAGCTTCACATCTAAGTGTCGTCTCTAAATCTTTCTAGCTTTCTTCTTCTTCAAGATTGTTTGTTCCTGTAATTCTTAAACACGAACAAGTTAGAAACGTCGTGTTAATTGTAGTTCGAGTTTTTTCTATTAGTGAATTGTGGATCAACGTATGATCCACCCCATACGTAGTGATTTATCACGAACTGGGTGAACAAATCGTCTCTTCTTTTACATTTTTTGATCAATCTCTGAATCTTAAACAGAGGAATTAATCAACAATTGGTATTAGAGCTCCAGGATCAGAGTAAGATCAGATATCAGTGAAAGAAGTAAAGATAGAAGCACTTAGCTTTTATAGATTCATCTTGCACCATTGTATGTGCATCAAGATATCATCTCCGTTGTTTTCTTTGCTCCATGTCGTAGTGTGACTGATCTTTTACCTGAGTATAGATCAGATTAGTCAAAGGTTATGGAGCCCTTTCAAGGAAGATTTGACGTAGAGAAGTTCACAGGAAAAGGAGATTTTGGTATGTGGAAACACAAAGTTATTACCCAGCTACAGCTACTAGGACTTCACAAAATCCTAGATGAAGATGTCATTGAGAGTGATAACACAGTTCCAGAAAGTAAATCTTCTCAGTCTGCTGAAGAAAGAGCAGCTGCAAGAGCTGCTGCTATTATGTCCGATGATCTGCAAGCAGGAAAGGACATGAGAGTTAGGAATCTAATAAGCATGAGTGTAAGTGATCAGATTCTAAGGAAAATTAAAAAGTTTGCGACTGCCAGAGAAATGTGGATAGCTCTTGAACAAGATTATCAGACAAAGACACTTCCTAACCGCATTTACTTAAAGCAAAGATTTGCAAATTTTAAAATGACTGAAGGAAAGTCAATAGAAGATAACCTGGATGATTTCCTCAAATTGGTGGATGATCTTGAGAGTCTTGATGTCAATATAAGTGATGAAGATCAAGCTATACGACTTCTCTTAAGTCTTCCTAAGACTTATGCTCCAGTTGTTCATACTTTAAAGTATGGAAACTCAAAAGAAACTTTGACAGTTTCAGATGTAACAAACGCAGCTTATGGTTTGGAAGTTGAGTTAAAAGAGAGTGGTCAGGAGAATAGAAACAAGTCTACTGCTGAAGGACTTTATGTGGAATCACGTGGAAGACAAAGCAAAGGTTCTAACAGAAATGGAAATGGTAAGAATCACGGTCAAAGAGGAAAGTCGAAAGGCAGATCAAAGTCAAGGCCAAGGTATAATAAAAACAACAGGAGTGATTGTTTTATATGTGGAAAAGAAGGTCACTGGAAAAAGGACTGTCCAGACAGACAGAATAAAAAACAAGATTTTGCAAATAGTGTTACTACTAAGCAACCTATTGCTCTCACTGTTAGTACTCAAGAATCAGGAGAAAAGTGGGTTCTAGATTCTGGGTGTACTTTTCATATAACCACGAATAAAGAGAATTTCTTTGAGTTAAAGGAATTCGAGGGAGGAAAAGTGTCAATGGCAAATCATACTTCTAGCACAGTCAAAGGTATAGGAAAAGTTAAATTCCAAATTCCTGATGGAAATACTATTGTGCTAAGCAATGTCAGATACATACCAGAAATGTCGAAGAATCTTATTTCATATGGAATGCTAGAAAAAGCAGGCTGCAGATATGAAGGTAAAGATGGAATTGTATGATTTTTCAAAGATGGTATAGAGGTGCTAACAGGAAAATATGACCAAGGACTTTACTATCTACAAGGTTCAGTTATAAAAGGTGAAGCCAATATAGTCAGAGAACAACCTGATATGACTAAAATATGGCATTCAAGACTGGGTCATATGAGCTTACACAACATGAATGTGTTGGTTAAGAACGGATATATTCCAGAAAAGGAAGTTAGTACGTTGAGTTTCTGTGATAATTGTGTTCTGGGAAAGAGTCACAAACAACAGTTTCCTAGAGCAAAACATACTACACAAGGAATCCTAGATTATATTCACTCTGATCTCTGGGGGTCTCCATCAACTCCCGAGAGTCTTGGAGGATGTAAGTACTTCATCAGTTTCATCGATGACTATTCTAAAATGGTTTGGGTATATTTCTTGAAGACTAAGGATGAAGCATTCTTAAAGTTCAAAGAATGGAAAGAAGAAGTTGAAAGTCAGACAAGAAGAAGGATAAGATACTTAAGAACCGACAATGGTCTAGAGTTTTGTAATGTTCAGTTTGATAACTACTGCAAAAACGCTGGAATTAAGAGACACAGAACGTGTACTTATACACCACAGCAGAATGGAGTATCAGAAAGGATGAACAGAACAATCATGGAAAGGGTCAGGTGTATGCTTAGTGAATCAGGTTTAGGTCAAGAGTTTTGGGCAGAGGCTACTTCCACCGCAGTATATCTGATTAATAGATCACCAAACTCTAGTATTGATTTTAAACTACCAGAAGAAATGTGGACAGGACATAAAGTAAGTATGTCTCATCTTAAGTGTTTTGGATGTTCTGCTTTTGTACATGTTACTCAAGAAAAGGTTAATCCCAGAGCTGTGAAAGGTGTTTTTGTCGGATATCCGTTTGGAGTCAAAGGTTATAGAGTTTGGATTGCTGAAGATTATAAGTGTTTTACAAGCAGAAATGTTGTGTTTCACGAGAATGAGGTATTTAAAAATACCTCCATTGGTGTGGAAACAGATCAACAGGTTGATAATAAATCTACAGACAAATCCAAAAAGAAGACAAGAAGAGTGTATTTCAAAGAAGATCTAATTTCTGGACCTTCAGGTTCAAGTTATCGTGAAAATTTGAATTCAAATGCAGAAAGTGAATCATCTTCGTCAAGTACAGAGGAGTCTAGCAGAGATCAAGAAGAGTTTAATGAAACAGAAACCTCAGAAAGAGGCTCTTCATCATCTGAAGACCTAGGAGAATATATGTTGGCCAGAGACAGAGCTAGAAGGGAAAATATAAGACCATCTTCCAGATATGAAGAATCTGATTTCGTAGGTTATGCTCTATCAGCTGTGGATGACATAACTGTAGAAGAACCTAAGACCTATGAAGAAGCTAGAAGAAGCCAAAAATGGAAACAGTGGGAAAGAGCCATGAAAGAAGAAATGGACTCATTAAAGAAGAATGAAACATGGGTCTTGATTCAAAAACCTGACAAGCAGAAGCTTGTCGGATGTAGATGGATCTACAAACTGAAACCTGGAATACCAGGTGTTGAAGCACAACGTTACAAGGCCAGGTTGGTTGCTAAAGGTTTTTCTCAAAAAGAAGGAGTTGACTATAATGAAATATTCTCTCCAGTGGTCAAACATGTTTCCATCAGACTCATATTATCATTAGTGGTAAACCTAGACTATGACTTGGAACAGATGGATGTTAAAACTGCGTTTCTACATGGCAAACTAGATGAAAGGATTCTAATGGAACAACCTGAAGGGTTTATTCAAAGAAAGGATCATGATAAAGTCTGTTTACTCAAGAGATCGTTATACGGATTAAAACAAAGTCCTAGACAATGGAATCTAAGATTTGACACATTTATGAAGAAACAGAATTTCAAAAGGAGTAGTTTTGATCCATGTATATATCTGAAAGATCCAGATACAACTAAAGCGATTTTCTTATTGTTATATGTGGATGATATGCTTATTGCTTCAGGAAATAAGCTAGCTATTAAAGAGCTAAAAGAGAGTCTAAATAATGAGTTTGAAATGAAGGATTTGGGGAAGGCCTCAAGAATTCTTGGGATGGATATTCTACGTGACAGAGAGAAAGGAACTCTAGTTCTTTCTCAGTCAAACTATTTGGAAAAAGTGTTAAAAACTTTTGATATGTTTGAGAGTAAGTCAGTTGTTACTCCAACTGCTTCTCATTTCAAACTAAGGGCTCTATATCCAGAAGAAATAGATGAAGCACAGCTATATATGAAAGATAAACCCTATTCAAGTATATTTGGAAGTCTAATGTATGCAATGATTGGGTCGTGTCCTAACCTTGGTTTTGCAGTGGGTTTAGTAAGCAGATTTATGTCAGAACCAGGAAAGCAACATTGGCTGGCCGTGAATTGGATATTAAGATACATTAAAGGAGCTTACAACCAAGGTTTATTTTTTAAAAGATATTCACATTTTAATGTTGAAGGTTTCTCAGATTCAGATTATGCTACAGATTTAGACAGACGCAGATCAGTTACAGGTTTTGTGTTTAAAGTTGGAGGAAACACAATTTCCTGGAAGTCTTGCCTACAATCTGTTGTAGCTTTATCCACTACTGAGGCAGAGTATATGGCTATGTCTTTCGCAGGGAAAGAAGCAGTGTGGATTAAAGGAATTTTTTCTGAATTGGGTTTTCAAAATTTTAAAGTCTCAATTGGTTGTGATTCTCAAAGTGCAATTGCTTTAGCCAAGAATGCAGTGCATCATGAAAGGACTAAACACATTGATACTAGGTATCATTTAATTAGAGACCTAGTATCAGATGGTGTAATGATTTTAAATAAGGTTCATACTTCAGAAAACCCAGTAGATTTTTTAACAAAGACCGTACCTGGAAATAAGTTCCAGCTCTGCAGTGAGCTGGTGAATATTGCTTAAGCTGGGTTCTCGGCATCAGGTAACCTCTCTGACTGACTTTACCGTCTTAACCTCGCAGTGATAATAAAAAAAAAGAAGGGGTCAGTATATTTTTTTATTGCGAGTATATCTTTGTAAATCAGTATGCATGCACAGAGAGTTACCTGAGAAGGAGAAAGGACCGTCTTTCATCGTTAAGGACAGGTCCCAGGAAAGAATTTTAAAACATCATGCAATGTCTGTAAAAGTGAAAAACAGACTCAGAAGGTGTGAAGATCTATCTAAACATCAAGGTAGAAGGGTTTAAGCTTCTAAGTGTGAAGGTTCTTACCAGAAGTTGAATCGGTGTGACTTTTCAGATTCAGGTGGAGTTCTTTGAACCATCCCCTAGATCTGGTACTGATTATCTGAAAAGAAAAGTTTAACAGGTCAGAAAAGGGTTATTTTTCTGAAGCATGGTATCAACAGAAGACTTACCGGAAGGTGAATCGTTGTTTAAGGTTCAGGTGGAGCTTCGTTAACAATGGCTTAGATCCTGTTTGTTAAAACCTTGAAAAGAAGGTTTTTTTTTAAACAGACAGTTAGAAGAAAAACGTTAAAGTTTTCAAGTCATGTGTTACGAAGAAGAAAACTTACCAGAGAAGATGAATCGACTGATGGAGCTGGTTGCAGGTACACCGATGAATATCATCGGTGAATCTGATTCTAATCCGCCAAGAGCTTCATGAGATTTCTTCTTCTTTCAGAGCGTCGCCGCTTTGTTTTCGGGTGTTAAGACAAGAAAAGAGAGAAGAGCAAAGGTCCGAGATACTAGGGTTATGTCAAAAGGCGGTCAAGGTGAAGTTTTCTGGACTGTTGACCAGGCCTCTTGACATGGGCTGTTGTCATTTGAGGCTTTTGTTGGGCCATCATCAAACGTTAATGAACTGAGGTGATTGGGCCAAAAGAAAACGAAACCAAGTTGGGCCAAGTCCATGTCGCGTCTGTATTATGATAAATACAGACGCCCTTCGTCTTCCTCCTCCACCACCTGAAATCACAGAAGAAAACAGAGTAAGAACAAGAAACAGAGCAAGAAGAGAAGAGATTACTCGATGAATCGAGTAAGAGAGAGATAAGCATCGAGAGAGAGATAGAAGCTTATCTTGTGGTTGAATCGACAGAGATTATTGATTAATCGTCTGTGGTTCTTCGGAATCATCAAGCTTCACATCTAAGTGTCGTCTCTAAATCTTTCTAGCTTTCTTCTTCTTCAAGATTGTTTGTTCCTGCAATTCTTAAACACGGACAAGTTAGAAACGTCGTGTTAATTGTAGTTTGAGTTTTTTCTATTAGTGAATTGTGGATCAACGTATGATCCACCCCAGACGTAGTGATTTATCACGAACTGGGTGAACAAATCGTCTCTTCTTTTATATTTTTCGATCAATCTCTGAATCTTAAATAGAGGAATTAATCAACAAACCTAATCTAGATTTCCCTTTTTCAGATTCCAAATCAGCTTTTGTTTCTTCCATGACTGTGAAAAGAAACCTCTGGTTATGAAGCTTCATGAGCTCTGCTTCAAACCCTAGTTCTCCTCCACCCAAATGTTTCATTAACCCAAACTCCAAATCTAGAATTCCAAGTTTCTTCAGCAGAATCAAAAGTACCAAGCCAAATTAATAATCTCAATCATTTGAGATGGATTTCCAAGGTTACAGTTCTAATCGGGTATGTAATTAGGTCATTGGCTAATTATGGTTTAATTCCAGTAAGATTATCCCTTTTGTTAAAGCAGTTCCTCTACTTTGAATGAATTCAAGTTAGTAAAGTAATCTGCTTGAAGGGAGAAGAAGCGAACAAAGGTACCCTCGCTTGCTGTCTTGTTCTTCTGCAATATTTGTAGAGGGAGAATTAGATTTCTAATTTTCAGAGGAGATCTGGATCGTCGATCCAATTTAGTAGTATTAAACATCATAACACTTGACCAGCATACAATATCTGTCCAGAAATGCTCAACAGTAGTCTAAGGTCGGCAAGTACAATCAATACGTATAATGTAAGCAAGTCCTACAAACACATAACCAGAACTATTCAACAAAAACTAATCAATTAGTGAGTAAAAAT
Organism: Lepidium sativum; assembly: GCA_023374145.1. NCBI lineage: Eukaryota > Viridiplantae > Streptophyta > Magnoliopsida > Brassicales > Brassicaceae > Lepidium > Lepidium sativum. Next base: position 16,352 of record JAKUCM010000052.1, on the reverse strand, counting down.
TGGTACCTTTCAATATGGAGAGGTCTTGAGAACGTTTTGATTACCTACACTCAAGCGGAGTTTTACAAATCTTCTCTATCCATTCAACTTCATAAACCTCCAGATAGAGTGAGAGTAATTACTGTTATTTTCTTTGGGATAAGCAAGAAGATGCCTGTCAAACAAACCAGATAATAGATTCACTAGCCATGGACCATATCTCGTAATAACTAATTCAATAAACGAAAATATATACTTTGTTACCCTTTGCAATCGTTCATCAAGACAGGATCAGAGTAACACTTCTCAGTTTGCAAAGAAAATAAATCCTTTATCACCCAACCAAACTTCTTTTCCATTGATGTTTAAAGATTGCTCAATATCAAAATACAAATACCTGAAAGAAGAAAACACATCAAATTGAATGTCATTCACAAAATTTACTAAATGTACAACAATGAAGGATCATACAAACAAAAAACAAAGATTTCTCTAAGGACTCAAAGCCTCGGAAATTTTTTTTACTAGCTATAATGGTTTGGAATCGTACAAGTTTGGAAAGAGCAAAAGTTGATTTATATATGAAATGGAAAAATTGTCGATTTAGCATGCTACTTACCAAAAATTGTTGATTAATCATTAAACTTAGGATGTGGTTGATTAAACATTCAATTTAATGTTGATTATTGAAAAGTACTAAACTATGTGTTGACTCGGCCAATTGAACATTCCATTAATTTGTTTAACAGAATTGAGTAACATTGTTTAAACCGTAAATGAATATTTGTTAGTTAAAACTCAACGTTTTAGTCAAAAGAAATCAAAACTCTAAACACACAGTCTTTTTTGTCTTCTCCAAATTCTAAAATCCCCAAACCAAATCGAAGGTTAATCGAAACCTCTATTCTATTCTTATCTTCTTTCTAAATCAATCTAAGCTTGATTATATCTTTTCGATGGTTATAGAACTACAAAAACAACAGGGTATATAGTGTGAAATGGAGGATTGATTTTGAAGAAGAAACTGATATATAGTGTTCGATTTGTAGGAAGAAAGTTGATTTCATCACTTAATTTAGTTGAAATCAAGAAACAGTTTCTCATGCTCATCATTTAAAAAGCTTCGATTAACAGACAATCATAAACACTAATAAAAAGAGTTATTAATTTTCATTAATCAAATTGAATGTTTAATCAACCACATCCGAAATTCAATGTTTAATAAACAAATTTTTGGTAAATAGCATGTTAAATCAACCATTTTACAATGTATAAATACTCTTTGAGTTCTGTAATACTCATAGTGAAAGAATACGTGATGTGCACAAGGAGAATGATGTGGCATGAAGAAAGAGAATGGACCAAGTTTTTGGTTCAAATGGAGGCAACATCTTATAAGGAGTCTTTAGCAGTTGAGAGAATGTTGGACTTTTAGAAAGAACAATTGGAAGTTCCAAGTTTTGAGTGTTTGCTTGGTGAGTAAAACAAAGTGTGGTACATAGTTACAAGTCTGTAGTGTAACGTGAACTAGGGGGTTCAGAGTGTGGTGCAACAGCTACAAATCTGTAGTGTTGTGTGAACTAGTGAATTCAGAGTGTGTTACAACAACAACAATTTTGTAGTGTTGTGTAAGTTAGTGAGTTTAGAGAGTGTTACAACAGCTACAAGATTGTAGTGTTGTGAGAGTTTTGGGTAGTTTAGAATAGGTTAGTGTTAAACCAAGGTTGGTTCAGTGTAAATCTGAATAAACATAACTGTAACTTGTTTATTTCATTCTAAATACAAAAGCTTCAAGAAACTTTATGTGTTTGTGTTTTTCTTGGTGGTACTGCTTCGTTCTAGTTGTTTTATTTTGTATCAGAGTCACTCAACCAACAAGAGGCTATTAACTCAAACTTGTTGCAGATCATGAGGAACAAATGGAGAACACACCATACTGGATGGCATGGGTTTCGGTTACTGGAAGGTCAGGATTATGCAACTCATTCGTGGTCAAGGTAAGGTTGCATGGACAACGGTTGACGAAGTTTGGGAACCACCATTTGTGGTTACAAAAGGGTGTGAAAAGTTTATGAAGTCTAAGAATGAGTGGACTGTTGTAGACAAGAGTCTCTCCAAGTACATTGCAAAGGCTATGAATGCTAGTTTTTGTAGTGTTGACGAGAATGAGCTCAAGCTCATACAAGGGTTCAAGTCTGCGAAAGAAGCTTGGGACATACTGCAGAAATCTCATAAAGGAAACACGTTTGTCAAAAGAACCAGACTTGATCAACTTGCGTCAATCTTTAAGAACCTGAAGATGGCTGGAGACCAAACCATAGTTCAGTTTAGTTTGAAACTAAGCTACATTGCTAATGAGGATGTAGTACTAGGTAAAACGTACAAGGAACATAAGCTGGTGAAGAAATGCTTAGGCCAACAATAGTGGATCCGAAGGTTATTGGACAAAAGGTTGGAACAAGATAAGGTGTTTGTGCTCATGATGAACATAAATCCAATCTACAATGACCTAGTACGTCACCTCTTAAGATCGGACAAGCTCCCTAGTTTGGAAGAAGTATGTGGATTTATCTAAAGGGAACAAGGAAATAGAGGTCTCCTTGGTCGAAAAGGAGAGCTTGTCATGGCAAATAAGGTTGTTTACCGCAATGAGGAAAGGAAAGTATGGATATGTGACCATTGCAAAAAGAAGGGACACTCTAAGGATCAATGTTGGGTCCTTTATCCTCACCTTATGCAAAATCGTTGGGAACAAAAAAAAGGCAAAACCAACATAGCACACGGTGAAGAAGGAGGTCCGAGGTCCGAGGAGACATCCACTCAACAAGCAATGGTTGTAGCAAAAGCAATGACTGTGACAAATGAGGAGAATGTGAAAAAATCTGATCTAGCCGAACTCATCAAAGCCATCAATTCCCTAAAAGATTTCGGTAACATTTCTTTTGTCTCAAAGTTAAATAAACCATTAATTGTGGATTTCGGGGCTACTCATCACATGATTAGTAATATGAATTTTCTTGAAAATATTGACCGACTCTAGGTAGTGTTGAAATTGCAAATGGAACTAGAGTCCCCCTTAAGGGAGTAGGTGACTTGCAAATTTTCAATAAACACTCTCGTGCCTTCTATATGCTAGAATTTACATCAAACTTATTAAGTGTAAATAAAACCGTATGTGACTTAAATTGGAAAGCCATTTTTGATGCTAATAGAGTATATTTTCAGGATATTGAGACAAACTAAATCCTTGGAGAAAAATCTTCCAAGAATGGATTATATCACTTAGAGAGCAATCAAAATTTATTATGATTTTCTAGCAGTCATCTTATTCACAATGCTTTATGGGACGCTAGGCTTGGGCATCCCCACAGCCGTGCTTTAAATTTACTATTACCTAATGTTTCATTTAAGAATGATGAGTGTGAAGCTTGTATACTTGGTAAACATTTGAAGTCGCTGTTTCCCAAGTCTTCAACTTTTTATGAAAATTGTTTTGAATTAATCCACTCGGATGTTTGATCTTCACCATATGTGTCTAGGGAAAATCATAAATAGTCTGTTACATTCATAGAAGAAAAATCAAAATACACTTGATTAACTTTACTACCATCTAAAGATAGGGTATTAGAAACATTTATAAATTTTGATAGTTATGTGAATAACCAATATTGAGGACATATAATGGAGGTGAATATACAAATAATTTTTTCAAACAAGCCCTAGCCACACGTGGAATTGTTCACCAAACAAGTTGTCTATACACTCCACAACAAAATGGTGTTGCCGAAAGGAAAAATAAGCACCTAATGGAAGTATCAAGGGCAACGATGTTCCACACAAATGTTCCCAAGAAATTTTGGGGAGATGCGGTTGTCACGACATGCTATGTGATCAACCAAACGCCAACTAAAGTGCTCAAAGACCGCACACCATTCGAGGTACTCAACCAAACCAAACCGCATATTAATCACTTACACGTTTTTGGATGTGTTGGATTTGTCTTAGTTCCAAGAGACTTGACAAACAAACTTAAGGCTAAGAGCACCAAAGTAATGTTCATTGGCTATTCAACAACTCAAAAAGAAAACAAATGCTATGTACCCGAAACTCAAAAAGTCCTTGTGTCAAGAGATGTAAAGTTCTTGGAATATAAAGGGCACTATTATGTGAAGAATTGGGAAGAGGTCCGGAGTCTATCACAATCATGTTCGGATAAGGTCACCACTCTACAATGGCTGTTGACACAAATAGGGATATCAGAACGCCCGCGCCCCGACAGCACCATTGCACAGTCGGGCGCTCCCTCCCCGCAGTCGGGCGCTCCCTCCCCGAAACCAGACGCTCTCTCCCCACCGGAGGACGCTCCCTTCCCACAGCAGAGCGCTCCCTTCTCTCAGTAGGGCGCTCCCTCCCCACAGCCGGACGCTCCCTCCCCACGGGAGGACTCTCCCTTCCCACAGCAAGGCGCTCCCTTCCCACAGTAGGGCGCTCCCTTCTGGCAGCAGGGCACTTCCGACCCACATCAGGACGCTCCATCCCCACAAGAGGCCGCTTCCTTCCCACAGGCTGATGCAATTACCACTGCTCAGGTCGCTCCCAACCTAGACTGCGGTGCTCCCGATACCTCTGAAGAGGTTCTGCCCGACCCTATGGAGGCTCTGGCTACCACCGTACGCCGCAACCAACGGATTCAGAATGCCTCTTGGGTCTACTACAACAACAGTGCAGTTGCTCACACCAACCAACTCACATGCCACCTAGCCATGGTACCACTTGAGCACAAGGCATTCATGACCAAACTTGATCAATATTTTTTGCCTAAATCTTATGAAGAGGCCAAAGAAAACCAAGTTTGATAAGATGCGGTTAACAAAGAACATGCCGCCATGGAAAGGTATAATACTTGGGAAGAAGCTCGACTACCACATAGTAAATGAGCTGTATCATCTCGCTGGCTCTTCACCATCAAGTTCAAAAGTGATGGTCAAATTGAACGGTACAAATCTCGACTCGTAGCTCGCGGTTTCACACAAACCTATGGCGAAGACTACCATGATACATTTGCCCTGGTGGACAAATTACATACGGTACGAGTGGTTCTTTACCTTGCTACTAATCTTGATTGGGAATTATGGCAAATGGATGTAAAAAAATGTATTCCTTCAAGACGAGCTTGAGGATGAAGTCTACATGTATCCTCCACCTGGTCTTGAACATATTGTTGCTCCCGGGAATGTACTACAACTCCGCAAAGCCATCTGTGGACTCAAGCAATCTTCACGTGCGTGGTATCACATGTTGAGTCACACACTCCGCGATAGAGGATTCCACAAATCTGAGGCCGATCACATATTCACTCTCTACGGCTCTCAAGGTATTGTAGTCATTCTTGTCTATGTAGATGATATTATAATTACCAGTGACAACAAAGATGAGATACTTGAAACCAATAATCATCTCAAATATGTCTTTGATATCAAGGACCTGGGTCCTATGAAGTATTTCATTGGGATAAAAGTTTGTCGGAGTAAAGATGAACTCTTCCTATCCCCACAGAAATACGCTCTTAATATTTTATTTGAGTGTGATATAGGTACCAAGATAGTTCACACACCACTTGATGATACCTACCAAGCAACACGAAAGGGGGGTGAACAATGATGACCCTCCGTTTGAAGACATCACCAATACCGAAAGATGGTGGGAAAATTAATCTATCTTACCATCACTCGTCCGGACCTATGTTATGTCGTTAATCAAGCAAGTCAACACATGCAAGCTCCTAAGACTATTCAGTGGAAAATGGTGGAGCGAATACTATGATACATAAAAGGAACTCTGGAACAAGGAATATGGATGGGAAGATAGATTAAAATACAGCACTTGTAGGATATTGCGATGCAGATTGGACTTGAAATAGACAAAACCGCAAATCCACTACCGGATATTGTACATTCTTTGGCGGTAATCTAGTCACTTGTAAAAGCAAGAAACAAAAGGTTGTATCATGCTCAAGTGCGGAAGCGGAATATAGAGCAATGCAGAAACTCACAGATGAGCTCATATGGTTGAAAGCTCTACTCAGAGATTTGGGAATTGAGAGCAAGAAACCAATCACAATGCATTGTGACAACCAAGCAGCAATACATATAGCATCAAACTCTGTGTTTCACGAAAGAACAAAACACATTGAAATCGATTGCCACAAGGTTCGGGAAAATGTGGAACAAGGAGTCATCCCACCTTGCTATACAAAAAGCGCGGACCAACTTGCGAATATATTTACAAAAGTTGCAAGTCTCAAAGTATTTGAGTTTATATACTCAAAACTTTGGCTTATCAACTTGCCCAAAACGTGAAAATGAACCATATTCTTTTTCCTTTAGATGTTTTTTTCCCAAAAGGGTTTTACACTAAAGGTTTTAATGAGGTGGGGAGTTACAATCTTCAAACTTGATCATCATACTCTATGGAATCAAGCTTGAGAGGAACTATTAACTTGACTAACACGAAAAGAGGAAACGTGGGAACTAAGGTAACCAAAGACACTCAAAGGATAGTTAAAAGCGGATAAGAGTGACTAAGTCATCTTTGGACACAAAGGAACCGTTGGGGCAGACATTTGGACAAAATAAAGTCGTTGGAGTCTTGTGCGCCCAACAGATCACGTGGAGAGGGAAGACGCTCCTCGGGACTCGTCCTGTCTTAGGATTGATGGAAGACCCTTATCTTCTTTCCTCTTATAGATATAATTTGTTGTGTAGTTAGTTGCCTCTATTAGCCAGAACCTTAGTGATGTAAAGACTATATATGTGTGTATAACATATGTAAAGAGACAAGAAAGAAAAGAGTTTCTTCTTCCTCATTCTCGGTTCACCACTCTCTTCATCCTGAAATCCATTCTCTCACTTTTACTCTCTAAATTTTTTGAAAATTAAAAACTATGACAGTGATCTGGATGTGACACTTAACAAGACAAGTTGCAAGGCAGTTGACTGCAATGGAAATACAATACTAACAGGGTCACAAACCAAGAGTAGCTGTTTCAAATGGAAAAAACAGAAACATGTCACTCTGATGTGGTATCTCAATTGGGGTTGTGGCACATGCCAATAGTTTATGTGAATGTTTAAAGTCTTACAAAACTGATAAATATAGAGGTTGTGAGAGGTTTTATTCACAGCAAATAAAAAGACATAGCGGTGTGTAGTGGTTGCGACAAAGGAAAAGAAATTAAGGTTCAACACAAAACAATGGTTGGGATAACATCAAAGAAGATTCTTGAGCTGATACACATAGACCTAATGTGACCAGTTTAAACTGAATGTCTCAATGGGAAACGCTACATCTTTGTCTTAGTAGATGACTTATAAAGGTTTATGTGGGTTAGATTTTTGAGGGACAAGTTTGATGCAATCGAGAGCTGCAAGAGAAATAAAGCATAGTTCATATCAAGAGTAATCATGGAGGAGAATTCTAAAATGATAACTTTGTTAAGTTCTATCAAAAACAGGGAATACATCATCATTACTTAACACCAAGGACTCTATAGTAAACCGGTGTTGTTGAAAGCAAGAATCATACACTTTAGTAGATGGCTCGGGCTATGCTACATGGGAAAGATATTACAACTAGGTTCTAGGCTGAACCTGTCAGCATTGCATGTTATGTGTTAAATCGTGTATCAAATATTAAAGGGAAAGACTCCCAACTTGAATAATTTTCATGTGTTTGGGTGTGTGTGTTACATAAGGATCAATTGGGAAATTTTGATTTTAGAAGTGATGAAGGCATATTTCTAGGGTATGTGTAACACCCGCGTTCCACGGACCCTTCGGGTGATTCCGGATGGGTTCGAGGGACAAAGGAAGTTGTGTGAGGAAGTAAGGAAAAGTCTGGGGTTTTGATCGAACAAGGCTGAATGCCATTCAGACAAGGCTACATGTCATTCGGACAAGGCCATGTGCCATTCGGACAAGGTCGCGAAAATTTCGGACCAGGATGCGTGAAGTTCAGACAAGGTCGCGTGAAATTCGGACAAGGTCGCGTGAAATTCGGACCAGGCCGCGGAAAATTCGGACCAGGCCGCGGGAAATTCGGACAAGTCCATAAAATTCGGACAAGGGAGTGACAGTGTCCGAACGGGTAGTGTGTTCGGACAGGAAGTGAAATATTCGGACAGGAAGTGAAGTGTTCGGACAGGGTTGTTGAGTGTCCGAACTGAAGGGAGTGATAGTGGGAAGTCGTTGGGCCGTCCACGGGTCGGTCCGGGACATAAGTATCCAGCGGATTGGACTTGATCCAATTCAGGTGGGCTCGAATTTGGCCCACCTTGGGGCGAATTAGGGTTAGGGTTTTTCACCCAAAACCCTATAAATAAGGATCAAAAGTGCCGCAGCCTAAAAATCATCACGAAAATCTCTAAGGAAGTCGGAATCATTGCGAAGCACTCTAAGACCGATTTTTGCCGAAACGAGCAAGGGAAAGAGCGGATCGAGAGCGATCAAAACCGGATCCGAGTATCTTGATAGGCAATCGCATCAAGAGGTGTCAGAAAAGGCTAAGGCAAAGGTGAGTTTTCGGGACCGTTGAGGTGATTCTTGGTTCGTTTTGGGCAATAGTGGGATTAAGTCTTAGATGGGTTAGGATTGTGTGAATGATTGGATGAATATGTACTGTTTTCCGTTCATGATTGGTGTTTTGGTTGATTCGGGTGAATCCGAGTAACTAAGGCAACATATCTGATCGGACTCTGAGCATATGCGTATGCTGGACTCTGTGCATGAATAATGCTATCTCTGACTTGATTGCTTGTTGTTTAATACGTATCTGGTTTGGCCTAGTGGGACGGAATGACCGACTCACTAAGCAAATTCGTTTGATTACCCAATCTGCGTGATTGTAGGTGATTTACCCAAAGACCGTGAAAGTGGCTAAGTAGGAGCGAGACCGAGGCGAGAAGGAGGAAGGATGGAATAAGGCTGGGTTAAAATAGGTCTAGGCACATTTAAATTTGAACATTCTTGCAAACTTGTTGTACTAGAACCTCCTGAGTTGGTTTATGCATATGTTTTGGGCTTATAAAACTGTCAAAAACCCGAAAAAGACTAAGTAAAGAAAGAACCTAAAACTGACTAAGTGTTTGGTCCGCCCAAGGCCAAACTGAATCGAATCCGGACGTAGACATCTTGAGTTAGGGTGTCACAGTATGCCTCTAACAACATGACATTTAAAGTTTAAAACAAACAATAAAGGATGGTCATGAAGTCGATCAACATTGTGTTTGATGAAGCTCATAGGTTTTTCATGGTTCTAGTTGCACAACCTCAGTTGATTAGAACAAGTTCTTAATCAGGTACAAGAAGAGGTTGGTAAAATAGAGCATAAGGTGACACTGGAGAATGGCTGTTTGGATGTCATCACTACACATCAGTTTAGAGTTCACTAAAACCATTCATATGCATATATCATTGGAAACATGGATCAGAGGGTCACAGATTGACTTATGAGAAATGATTCAATGCTCTTGTTTTCTCTCGGAGATAGAACCCAAAGAGATCAAAGTTTCACTAATTGATGAGTATTGGCTTAGAGTGTACTAAGAGAAACTTGAACAGTTTCACATAAATGATGTTTGGGACTTGGTGACCAAGCATGCAGGTGTCAACGTAGTTGGTACCAAGTGGATATTTAAAAAGAAAATAGATGGTGATGGGAACGTAACAAGGAACAAGGCTAGACTTGTAGGTACTCACAAATTGAAGGAGTTAACTTAGATGAGACCTTTACACCAGTAGCAAGATTGGAATCGATCCGTCTTTTACTAGTTGTTACTTGTGCGTTAGAGTTTCACTTGTACTAGATGGATGTCAAGAGTGCCTTTCTCAACGAACTATTACAAGAGGCAATATATGTGTCACAACAAAAAGGCAGGATTACATGGTCTATCCTACGCTAAGCAAACAAACCAAAACTTGGTAGGATTATGCGATGTTGATTGGACTGGACGTATCGATGACATGAGGAGTACATCATGTGGGTGTTTCTTTCTTGGAAAAATCTTATGGCTTGGCATAAAAATAAATATGTTTATGTCACTCTATCTACTGCATATGCTGAATATATTGCATTACAAAGTTGTTGTGCTTAGCTGATGAAACAAATGCTTGCAGATTACATTTTGATTTTAAATACCATGCATGTTCATTGTGATAACATGAATGCTATAAACATATCAAAAAACCATGTGCAACATTCTAGGACTAAGCATATTGATATTAGACATTATTTTATCGTTAGTTAGTGGATGAGAAACATGTAGAGATAAATCATGTTGCATCTAGAGAATTAATTGGCTGATATATTCACAACAAAAGCATTGAAATTTAACACCTTCTCAAATTTATAAAAGGCACTTGGTATTTGTGAACACTGAAATGCATTGCTACCAACAGTGTGTATGTGCAGATTAATACAGTAGTTGCACTTGTTATTTTTGTTTTCTTGGACACAATTTCAACAACACAAAACATCTTGCTGTCAATTCAGCTCAGCGAAAGAGTTGCTATTCATGTGGTTCTAAGCATCGCTTTGCATATGTATTATGGGTTGTCTTTCTTTATGCATTACAAAAAAAACCGGGTAGTGTACAAAGGATAGTTGGTTGTTCTTTAATTTTTAGAGAAAAAACAAAAAAAAAACAAAAAAGATAACTTAAAGGGTTGTATGACTGGGGGTGTACAAGTATCTCTGCAAGTGGTTCATAGGTCTATATGGTGATGCATAAACTCTCTAAGTTGATCTATAAGTGTGAAAGTTCCTCAAAACTGAGAAATAACTACCTTGTTGGGCTGATGGGTTGATGTTTCTTAATCTACAAAACCCACAAGTGTTCTGTTGTACCGAAATCAGTGCACACATCTTGTGAAGATTGTGAGTCTTCCTTTCCATGGGTACTTTGTGTCTTACTTACCTCAATAGTCTTCATTTGCTGGTCACATGCTCAGTCTCTTATGGGTCACTCACTTGTCGTACAATGAGGTTTTTACACTACTAAAAATCTTGTATTAATTCGTTATAACACATAAGTCCTATTGAACATATTACATTCACATTTAGGCACTTCCTAGTGACTTATTCATTGTAGTACTAAAACTGATTGAAAGTCTTTGGCATTTAATACTTGTCTAGACATGTGATTTTGATTTGTGAATAAAGATTGTTGCGTGAAAAACCGCATGTGTGACTAAAGTGTGTTTCTAAGTATCTGTGCAGCAAATGTTTGTCTCATGATTGTCTGTTTCACTAATTATTTCATTTTGTGTATACTATTTGTCTCTCATTATCCACTCAAGCAGGGGGAAAACAAGTACATGTCTAATGAAGTTTTTAAATGCCTTAGGTTGTCTATATTGGATGAAAGTAGATAAGTTATGGAACTGAATTGTCTTTGGTTGTTGTGAACTTGCTAGTATCAGGTATGTGCTATTGGAAATGGATGCTTAGTTTTTACCTTAATGGAAATCAGTTTTTTTTGGCTGAGTACTAGCAATTATACTTCAATCCCTCTGTGCCATAGTCACTCTACTATGTGCTTGTTTGAGTTATGTTTTACACGGAGCTTGAGTTGACACATTAAGATACAGAGGGGGAAAATGAGAGAACATGTGATCTGCATAAAGAGAATGATGTGGCATGAAGAGAGAGAGAATGGACCAAGTATTTGGTTCAAATGGAGCTCATGTGGCAACATCTTATTCGCTGGGTTATAAGTTTCTCGAGCAACAAAGTCTTAGCACCCAAAATGGGAAGACAAAGAATGGCTGCAACCTGATTGTGTTATACGGCGGCTAGACATGGGCATTCGGGTACCATTCGGGTTTGGTTCAGGTCATTTTTGGTTTTGGCTTTTTGGTTCTATTAACTTAGGATCCATTCAGGTATTTTTATTTGTTGGGTCAGGCTTGGTTCATATATAGATCGGGTTTGGGTTCAGGTATTTATATATAAATCTATATAAAAATTTAGAATAAGTAAAGGTTTAATAGAAATAAATCTAAAAAGTCTTACATTTAACAAAAATATTTTGGGTACCCATGCGGTTCTTAATTCGGTTTTGGTTCGAGTTCGGCTTCGGTTTATTGAGTATATAAATATAAGACCCATTCGGGTATTTTCTCGGGTTCGGGTTCAGGTTTGATTACTCTTTTTTTATTCGGTTTCGGTTTGGTTTCAGATATCGGATTTTATGCCCAGGCCTAACGACAGCGGAAAATGAGGGAAACAAAGGGTCAACTCTAGAGATTATGTAGGATGTAGAAAGTAGCAAGGCTCTGCGTCAGAGAGGAGGTGCATAGCGTTTTGGAAGTGTTTCAAAGGATCAAAAGGGAAACCCTAGAAGTGCTAAGACTATATAAGGAGTCTTTAGCAGTTGAGAGAAGGTTAGACTTTTAGAAAGAACAATTGGAAGTTCCGAGTTTTGAGTGTTTGCTTGGTAAGTGAAACTTAGTGTGGTACAATAGCTACAAGTTTGTAGTGTTGTGTGAAATAGGGAGTTCAGAGTGTGGTGCACCAGTTACAAGTCTGTAGTGTTGTGTGAACTAGTAAATTCAGAGTGTGTTACAATAACTACAAGTGTATAGTTTTGTGTGAGTTAGTGAATTTAGAGAGTGTTGCAACATCTACAAGTTTGTAGTGTTGTGAGAATTTTGGATAATTTAGAATAGGTTAGTGTTGAACCAAAGATGAGTCAATTTAATTCTGAATAAACATAATTGTAACTTTTTTATTTCATTTTAAATATAAAAATTTTAAAAAACTTTATATGTCTGTAATAATCTTGGTGATACTGCTCTGTTCTAATTATTTCAGATAGTACGACCAAAAAAAGTGATGATGCAAAAAAGAGAGAAAGTAGAGGATCAATATTCAGCTGACACTAGTAAAAAAATAAGACTATAGACACAGTATAATTCATGACTAACAATAAAATTTTGTGGCTATATAATCAAATACACACGGTTAGTCACAATAAGAATCGTGTGTATAGGATCATGACTAAATTACCATGACTTTTCGTGATAAAATAGTCACGGTTTATCCACTAGAAAATCGTGACTCATGTAGCCACGAAATAGTAACATAAAAACACAATGACTATTTGAGTGATGGATATGTTGTGACAATTTTGTGGCTAAAGTAGCCACATGACTAATTTTTTTCATGGAGTGTCTCTTATCTTCATGTGGCTAGCATCTCAAGAAAATAAAAATAAAAAATTAGTTCCAAAAAATCTACAGTGGAATCCAATATCATACATTACCAAAACATTATATTTACAGAGTCAAAAGACTAATCAAACATTCCAAAAGATCCTATTACACGTATTCAAAAGACTAAGTCTATAATAGATAAGCAATTGGTAATTGATATCACATAAGAGAAGCACACCACCTATCTAGATCAGATTGGTGTTCTTGAGTCATAGGTAGAGCAAAGGTAGTAGATGGCCCTGTCGGAGTTGGGTTTATGCCTGCATCATAAACAGGAGGAGTAACATTCGTCGAAACAGTAGGTTTTGTGGCTGCAACACAATGAGAAGTTTGTTGGAGTGTTTGGAGGATCATATATAAGGCAACTCTTGTTGCTAACATCTCCTCCTTTCTTCTTTGAGTGTCATCATGTCAGTCTTGAGAGTTTCTACATTGTTATTGACAGATTCAGAGTGAGCCTCCAAACTAGATAAATGTATGTCCATGTCAAGGCTACGTTTAAGAGAAGCAGGAAGTGACTCCTTTGGCTCTAAATCTCGAAATTGAACACTGCATATCACATATATACGCCTTCTAGAAGACTGACCACACTGTCCAAAAAGTATAACAAATGAGTAAAGTAATATTATGAGTGTAAATCAACAAACTGGAAAAACAATAATAATTGGAATTGTACTTCAGAAACTACAGCTAACAAATGTAAGAAGGTCAAAGCTTCAAGATCACCTAACATAGAAATCACCTCTTGTTTGACATTAAAGCAACACATAACAGGATCGAATTTGATTATATATCTAATCTGCCGCGTCAAGGCAGAATCTAAAATCTAATGTAAGTCGACAAAAAAATCTTTAAAAGAAGGAGTAAGCTAAGATCAAAGCAAGCAACAACTACGCAAAATTACACACATCCGCACGTCCACAGATAGAAAGGAGATTGGAGAATGACCTTGGAAAGCAAAACTAGACACGTCAACATACTTGAACCCAAAAACTTTCAAATGCTCCAAAAAACTAGAAGAGTACCTTAATATATTCTGTGTTTAGCAAGTTATGAGTAGCACCGGTTGATGTTTTTTGACTGGTACCGTTTGGAGATCCATCTTCAGCTATCAATTGTGTAACAACTTCCTCTACTTCAAGTACAATGGTTCCAGCTCTAGCATCAATGAACGTTCCATCTTTGCGTGTATGTGTTTCTCATACCAGATATGTGTAAGGTGGTGGTTCATTAGAACCAAGCTTAACCATCTGTCAAAACAAAAGAGAATAGAATATGACAGGACAAATTGTATATTATGATATAAAGAAAATAAAAAGAAGCTTTACCATATCATATTCAATTTTCAGAAAATTTTGAGGACCTGCACAATGTTTGTGCATCCCTTTTCCAACAGGGTCATACATACGGCTTTCAGCAGCTGCCTTGCTCCTCTTTATTGCTGGTTCTGTTTCCCAATTCTCCAATAGTTGAGTCCAATCATCGTCATTTATGTAAGATGGTTTCTTATTTTCTCTCTTCTTCTTGCTGATTTTTTGACAAATTGTCTCTTGCGTATGTTTCTTCCATTGCTGGTAGACCACATCATCAAACTTATCTTCCTAGTAGTAGTTTTTGCTAGAAAAGAGAAGACATTAGTAACTAGCTGTGAATTATTAAACAATGGAGGCTGAAAGTAGTTAGCTTATCCAATACAAACATTTACCACAAAAGTTTTCCACCATTTATCTTTCCTCTCTTGAGGAACAAATTTCCAACTACTCCAAGCTCCATTGTAGTAACCTTGCCAAGTTGTGCGAACAAATTTGTTCACATAATCATCAATACCAAACCTGAAAGAAAAAAATTTCAGAGAAATATAGTAAACTTCTCTCGTGTACTTACCATAGTAAAACTTATCGGGACACATATGTACTTACCATAAAGCACCATTGAGTTTATTTGGATGGAGGTTTTACTGACTTTTTTGGGAGAGTGCATTCATTAATGCCTCTGGTGTAATACGAGTGTAATTGTTTGCAACTGAAGAGGCACTACTTATATATCTAACAGCTCCCAGAGGCATATTAGTTCTTGAAGTTGAACCTGAAAATAGGCCACAACTATACACATTAATTATGTTGCTTCACAAATCAAAAGAGTTAAAATCATAATGAGATTGCATCTGATGAAGATTTTGTAAGAAAACAGAGATATTAGCATTACAATCCTGAAACACAAAGAACCAACTAGAGAGCACAATAACATCAATGAGGAAAGAATTGGAGTCTCTAACAGCAGAGTTGCAAGCAATGAAGCTTGTCAAGAATGAAAAGAAACAGAAATTTCAATCTTACAGTCGGAGTTTGAAACCGTAAGGGCTCAGTGCGATGAGCTCAAGCATTCTTTATCAGAGAATGATTTGGAGATGGAAATGCATAGAAGCAAGTGGCGACACTAAAAGGTGAGTTGAAGAAGAAAGAAGAAGCAGTGACTAACCAAGAAAAGAAGCTGAAAGAAAGCATAACTCCAATTAACAACTTAACCATCTACTATAAACATCTACTATTTGTAAACCCACTACCTCACGGAGTAAGAGCACGTGGAGACAGTCAGATCATTAGCATAGAGACGAGAAACAAAAACAATTCAATCCAGAATAATTTTGAGGCTTGGTACGGTACTTTTCTTTCACAACATCTGAATCTCACTCAATAAGATCGATGATACGTGCAACAAGCTCTATGGCGCGATGCAAATGACAATGATTGACCCATTTATGAGGCTACACAACCAGAAAGTTTGAATCTAAAACATGAAATTCAGCTACTAATATGGAAAAAAAGAATTCTAATATAGACCAAATATAGAGAGTACTTCACTTTTAGAACATATAACTATAAGTATGCAAGCCCTATATACCCCCGATGCAATATATGATAATTATGTTTCTATTAGGCTACACGACAATATAAATCAAATTTGTAAACATAATGCTGATACTAGTATTGAAAAAGGTTTTAGCATTAGCAAAATATATTGAGTACTTGAGTTTCAAAACATATCGATACACGTGTAACAAGCTTTAAGCCGTGAGAGGAAAATGATTGATATCTCTCTCTC